>PVJX010005679.1:0-83409 GCA_004027295.1 Dolichotis patagonum | reverse complement strand
GCACTGTTGGTGGGAGTGCAGACTAGTACTACCACTGTGGAAGTCAGTCGGGAGATTCCTCAAAAAGATGGCATTGGAAGTCCCATTTGACCCAGCTATTCCACTTCTGGGCATATTGCCAGAAGAAATGAAAACATCATACCACATTGATATATGTGCACCCATGTTTATAGCAGCATAATTTGTAATAGCCAGATCTTGGAAACAACCTAAGTGTCCATCAACTGAGGAATGGATAAAAAAGATATGGTATTTTTATACAGTGGAATACTACTCAGCTATAAAGAATGATCACATTGAGATATTTATAAATAAATGGATGCAACTTGAGACCATACTCATAAGTGAAATAAATCAAACTCATATGTATAAATACCTTATAGTCTCCCTAGTGTAAGAGTACATAAGATTTTGTGATAATCAGGGTTCCCCATTATATTGTGTTGAAGTTTTATAATATTTTCATTCATTGATTGGAATGGTTTTATTCTGTTTTGTGTGATTTTATTATGTGTGATGGTATAAATAGCTACTTTGAAGAAAACAAGACATTACGTCAGCCATTGCTGATTAACTATCATCTTGCTTAGAAGTCCTACCATGCTTTTATTCTTCTGTTTCCACTGGTTCTACGATGCTGTGTCTTATTGGATTTTAATATGTGTGACAGTATAAACAAATTTTTTAAGGGAAATGAGATATTATAGTAGCAATTGTGTATGTTCTGTTATTTGGTTTTGAATGTCCTGTAATACTTTCATTCTCTTGAATGGTTTTATACTATTTTATGTTTGATACTATGTTGATGTCCAGTTGTCTTGTCATGAAGTGCTGTGCTGCTTGCATTGTTTTGTTCTGATTTGCTTTGTTCTGTTCTCTTTTGTTTTATTCTCTTTAAAATAAAATAGAATATTGTGTCAGTTAATCTTGATCATCAATTTGAAAGGACAGAGCAAGGCCCGGTGTGAGGGTACTAACTTCATTAACAGATTAACCCAGAGCTGAGTGGGCAGTGAGACCAAGGGTCCTAGTTGAAGAACACGGCTCACGGAGGTATGACCTCGGGAACTATATCTGGTTCTTGGTCTCTTCCTCTATGGCTCTTTTTCTTCTCTCTGCTTCCAGCTGGCATGAAATGCGCAGCTTGCATCTCCACATTCCTCTGCCATGTTTCTGCCTTGGAACCAGATGACTTGACTAAAACCTCTGAAATGACGGGCTAAAATGAACCCACCCTCCTCATTTCAGGGAATTTTGTTCCAGCAACAGCAAAGCTGATCAATATAAATATTTTCATTAATTTTAGCGTTACTTCAGGAGTTTGCCTTATTAAACTGTTTGTAACATTTACCCAATTCAGTTCTTTAATCTGTCAATCATATGATGCAAAAGGGAGAAGAGTAAAGAAAAGAAATCCGCAGAATTCCCATGCATAGACTTGAGTTGAAATGAATGAGAATGTGACAGCCAGGGTCCTGTATTTTACTCTGCGGGGTACTCTTGTGCATCTTGGATGCCACCTGTGGCATTTACCTAACCAATGCAATTCAGTATGGACAATGTATCTGTTTCTTAGGGATGCATAAAAAATGACTGCAAACTGGTAGTTTAAAATGGTGGAACTATACGCTCCACAATTCTTGAGGTCACACCTCCAAATCAAAGTATTGGGGGGCCTATGATCTTTCTAAAAGCACATGGGGAAGATTTTTGTAGTTGCTGTTCTCATCTGGTCTTCTTCTAGCTTGTGTTAGTTGCCATTAATCACTGGTGTTCTTTAGCGTGCAGGGAATCTCATGCAACTCACTCAATCTCTTTCTGTCTTCCTGAGGCAATACTCACCAAATTTCTCTTTTGTGAGGAAAATCAGTCACTGTGTTAGGACCCATCATAATCCATTTTGATCTCTTCTGACCACATTAACCTCCAAAGAGCATATTCCAAATATGATGATATTTTGAGGTTCTGAATGAACATGAATATTTAGGAAACACTATAATGTAGTGCATCTGAGAAATACTAGTGGCCAATTATGTCAAATCTTTTACTATTGTTAAAATGGCATTCTCCTAAGGGAAGTGATTATTCATTATAATTTCTTATTTGGGATAATATATTCCTTCTATTTGGGAAGACCACTTTCTTTCCTGTATCAAAAGGAAAGATAGCCGGGGGTTTAGCTCAGTGGTGTAAGTGCCTGCTTGACAAACATGAGGTCATGAGTTCGATCCCTCGCACCAAAAAAAAAAAAAAAAAAAGGAAACATAAATGTAATGAAGTTTTTTCTTTTAAGTGTCATAGTTAAAATGACAAAGCTTAACGCTGATCAGCTCATTTTTTTTCTTTGTGATCATTCCTGCTACATGTCTGTTAACATAATGGACTATAAAACGTTCCCAGACTGTCTTTGTAAATGCCTGATAGAAATTCAAATCAGCACTGCAGAGAATTATACAAGTTGAAAACAGGAAGTTTTCCAAAAAATTCAGGCATGACTTTAGAAATGAATAAATGTTCTTCCCTGAAAAACTGATTCATGTATTAATATTATATTGTTCACAGGATGAGAAGGAACATCAGATATGAAGTTACACAGATTTCTTTATATGTAATACATTTTCTGGCCAAACTCAATTGGCTGCTGCTTTTTAACAATTAAATTTAAAGCAGCACGTTTAAATAGCTTGGCTTTTCCAGTGGTATAAAGAATAGAAAATAACTCCATTCTGTATCTTGGACATTGAGAACTTTAAAATCATACCCAAGTCAGAAGATAGTCTAACTGCGGCCACTTCCATATCTCTACTTTTGTCCTCACTGTCTCTGGCACCTCCCCCAGTCATGCCTTCAACTCCAAAAAGCTTCTGTTGCTGATCCTCCTTCCTACTTTTATGATTCTCCTTCAGTCTGTGAAGATTCTAAAAAGTCTTATACTGAGCAATGAAAGCAGTGTTGTATGTGATTATCACAGGCTTGGGGTCAGACTGCCCAGACTGCCGGAACTACAAATTTTATGTGTGATATTGGATTGTTCATGGGTTCTGGGCCAGAAGTTAATGTGTAAAGTAAGTACTCACCTCAAACATTTTATAATGATTAAATGAACAAGAACAGATAAAGTGTTTTGATAGTCTCTGGCCCCAAGAATGGTTATATTAACCTGTGTGATGTTGATAGATAACAGAAAAAGTATCTGTATACAAGCTAGACACTGGAGACACCTCACATACTGAACATAAACATAATTTTAATAGAGCAATAATCTAGCTCTCATGACTGGCAGATCGAGCTCAGTGGCATAAGACTCATTAATATAGACAGTCTTCATCTGAACTTCTAGCTCAATATTTCCGACAATAAAATGCAGTCATTCAAACAACTTTCTCCAAGATGATAAACAATACAAGAAGGAAGAGACATCAACCAAGAAACCAAAATATCATGAGTTGGTAATAAGGACAACAGCATCTTCCTATAATATAGGGATTTAAATCTTAGTTCATTTTTTTCTGCTCTTCCTCACTCTGTTCTACTTTCTCTACTAAATCTGTTGATATTTTCCCAGCCCTAGAGGGGTTGAAAAGAGGGGAGGGGAATGGGAAAAAAAGAAGCAAGATATATCATGTACAAGTACACATTCCATATTATGACTGTTATTACTATGTATATCTAAAATGTACTAATGAGATAAAAAATTTAAAGCAAAAGATAAAGTCAATGGCTGGCTGCATGCTGGGGGCGTTCCAACCTGGCCTGCCCAGGAAGGAATCCCAGAACTGACCAGACAAACACACACTGGGTTCTGCTCCTGGAGCCCCTTAGCATAGTGCCACAGAGGTGGCAGCCGACTCACCCACTTGACTGAAGACGACGCTAACACGAAGCAGAAGAGCTTTGCTTTGGGACTGAAGTGTTACCCTACTACTGAGACCAGGCAAAAAGGTCCGAATAGGAAGTTCACAGGGCCTGTGTTCCTTCATGTGAGGCCAGATTTGGAGAATGCAATCATCAGAGGGAATAGTCCTGAAGAAGAAGGTATCCAGTGGTATCTTTGATGTGTGGCATGGCTGCCTACATTCAGCAAATCTAGTGGTCTCAAGTATTACAGACTAATACACAAGTAGTCTGTCTGCACTAAAATCATAGTCTTCTTAGTTCTAGCTAAGTGATGTACAGGAGTGGCTCCTCGGGTTTACTAACACCCAGTTGTTATTTGATGCCATTGATGCCACTGAATTTACTACTATAGCCAAGGTGATATAAATGTAGATAACAACTGGTTTTCTCTCTATGACAATATGTGGAGTTCTGGGGAATCACAATCAATAAATCGATATATTGTACATGCACACAGACTCATGGGGAAGCAGACAACAGAAGACCACCAAGGTCTCCTGACCCTCCCAAGAAAGAGCATGAGAGGACAAATGGAGAGGAAGGCTAATGCCAGGTAACACAACTCTACAACAATTTTATAGAACGGGTGAAGAAACTGGATGAGCTTAATGAGGAAATAAGTTAAAAATTTCACAGCATTATCACTCAATGTACCCCAGGTGAATCTGAGGAAATTAGTAAACACTTGGATAGTTCAAAACATTAATAACAGATTCAAGAGGCATAAAGAACCCTCAAAAAGATGTCAGCCAAAAATATCTGAAATAAAAAACTATGGAATTCATAAATTGCAGAAATTACCAGCACAAATATCCTGTGTGAAATTGAGGACAAAATGGTAAATAATGAAGAAATATTCAAAGGAGCCATGAGAAAAAAAAATTAGAGAACAAGAAAAGACCACCCAGCAGCTACTACATAACACTAAGAAGATCAGCGTAAGGGTAACTAGACTTACAGGAAAGCTAAAAAGATACACAGATGGAATTTTAATGTTTACAGAAATTGTAGTAGAAAACTTCTCAAATTTGAGAAGAGTTCAACATATAAGGAATTGAGGCTTAGAGAACATCAAACAACTATAATGATAAAAGAGGCTCACCAAGACTTATCCTTTTTAAATTTCCAGACACTAAATAAAATGAGATTTTTAAAGCAGAGAAAAATAAAAAACATCACTTATAAAGGTAAACCCATTCCAATTATAGCAGACTTCTCAACACAAAACTTAAAGGACAGAAGAGCTCTGACTGAAGCATCTGAAACCAAGCTATTACAGCAAATAGCTTCCAACTTTGATTAACCTAGTCAGCAAAGTTTTCTTTCCAAATAGGTAGAGAAGTATCATTACATGAAAAAGATCAGCTCAGAAATTTATGACTACAAAACCAGCACTTCAGAAAGTACTCAAAAATATCCTAGACAAAAACAATGAAACCAACACAGCTAAAAACTCAGATGAAATGAAAACAACAAGTAGTCAATGGATAAACAACAATAAAAAAAGAACATGAAAAGAAAAACAAAGGAGTCACCAACAGAGAAAGAATGGAATGATGGTAAATAATCAACACATCTCAGGAACAGCTCTCAACATTTATGGCATTGATTCCTCAATTAAAAGACACGGAGTATGGGCCAAGGATATGGCTCAGCAGCATAAGTGCCTGCCTGGCAAGCACAAGGTCCTGAGTTTGATTCCCAGTAACAGGAAAAAAAGTCACAGACAGGTGGACTGACAAATAAGAGTCCAACACTCTGTTGTATTCAGGAAACAACTAATTAAAAAGATGTTCGCTGACTAAAAATTAAAGAATGGAAAACAATATCTCATGTACCAAGACCCCCCCAAAACAGGCAAAGGCAATAATTTTAATCTGAGGGTAAGCTTCAAGCTAAAACCAATAAAGAAGGTTGCTACATTCTACATAAGGGAAAAATCCAACAAGAGATAATGCTGAAAAATATTTATGCAGCAAATATTGGAGCACTTATTTTCATACAACAAATACCTCAGAACATAACAGATCAAATAAATACCAACATGATCATAGTGGGAAATCTTAACATCCACAAAGAGACAGCTTAATAAAACAAAAGTCAATGAAGAAATATTAGAGCTGAACCACACCCTTGAACATATGGACTTAATAGATACTTCCATTCTATTCTACCCCACCACTACACAGCATTCTTTTCTGCAGTACATGGTACTTTTTCCAAAACAGATCACATACTGTCCACGAAGCTTAAGTAAATACAAAAGAACTGAAATTACCACATGCATACTATCAGAGCATTGTGCAAAGAAAATACAAATCAGTGAAAGAAGAAATTATATAAAAGGGAGAAGTACCTGGCAAACTAACCGCACTCCTAAACAAATAATAGATAACAGAAGAAATCAAAAAAGAAATTTAAAAAATTCCAGTGGTTAATCAGCATACTGGTGCAACTCATGGAAATCTCTAGGTGATCATAAAAGCAATCCTAATCGGAAAGTTCACTGCAAGCAATGCTCACATTAAGAAAACAAGGAAACTCAAATAAATATCTTTATGTGAAATCTTGAGAGACTTGGGAAACAAATTCATGCCCAAAGCAAAATTAAGGAGGGAAATTATAAAGAATAGAGCAGAAATCAAAGAAATTAAAACCATATATAATACACACACACACACACACACACACACACACACATCAAAAAGCTGGTTCTTTGAACAAACAAACAAAATAGATGAGCCCTTACCCAGACTGAACAAGATAAAAAGCGAAGAGACATCAACCCAATTTCAAATGAAAAAGGTGAAATCCTAACAGGCTGTACCAGATGATAGTAACTACTGCATTCCCACAAATTGGCAAATTTTGAAGAAAGAAACAGATTCTTAGACTCATACAAATTACCAAAGCAACAAGACACAAATGTCTTGAAGAACCCAATCATAAACGATGAAACGATGAAATCAATACAGTAATAAAATACACCAGCTAAAATGCCTAGAACTTGATGAATTCACTACTGAATTCTACAAAACTTTTAAGGATATCATATCACCTATACACCCCAAGTTCTTTGAAGAAACTGAAAGGGATGGAGTGCTCCCAAACTTATATGGAAGTCAGTATCACTGTGATTCTCAAACCAGATAGGAATCCAACTATAAAAGAAAACAATAGGTCAATCTCCTTAATGGACATTCCAAAATCCTCAAGATCCTAGTGAATGGAATGTAGCACATCGTCAAAAGATAAACATTATGACCAAGTAATGTCCAGGGATGCCAAGAAGGTTCAACATACATCAATCAAGAAATGTAATGCATCACATAAACAAAAGCAAGGTGAAAAACCATATGTTCTTATCAGTAGATGCAGAAAAGGTTTCCAACAAAACCCAACACCTCTTCATAATTAAAAAAAAAAAATCCTGAAGAAAACAAGTATAGATAGACCACATCTGAATTTAATAATAGCTGTTTATGACAGACCAATAGCTAATATCATATTTAATGGGTTAAAAACTAAAAGCATTCTTCCTAAACTCAGGAATTAGATAAGGATACCCACTATCACCACTTCTATTCAATATAGTACCTAAAATATTAGCCAGGGCAATCAGGCAAAAGAAAGAAATAAGAGGGACACATATAAGAAACAAAAATTTAAACTATCAATTGATGTCATGATTCTCTACATAGTAAACTCAAAGAACTCAACTTAAAAACTCATAGAATTAACAACCAACTAAAACAACTCGGCAAGATGTAGGATCAATGTATAAAAAGCATTAGCATTTGTGTACACCAATAATGAACTCAAAGGGAGAGAAATTATGAAAACGACACTATTCACAGAGTTTTAAGACAAACGAAACACCTAGGAATTAACTTCATCAAGAAAGTGAAGGACTTCTACAAAGGAAACAGCAGTTCCCTGAATAAAGGAGACTGAAAATAACATCAGAAAATGGAAAGATGTCCCCCACTCCTAGGTATGCAGAACAAATACTGTCAAAATGCCCATACTCTCATATTGTTATACAGATTCAATGCAGTGCCCATCAAAATACCAAGAGCACACTTTACAAATCTACAATACTAAACAATACTAAAATTCATATAGAACCTGCAAAAATACCAGAACAGTAAAAGCAAGTTTGAGTAACAAGAGTAAAGCAGGAAGTACTATATTAGACTTGGAGCTAGCGATAGAGCCCAGCAGCACAGCACCTGCCTGGTAAGCACTAGGTCCTGAGTTAAATTCCCTTTACAATTCAAACTTTGAATTGCACAATTAGACTGGAAGATTTAAGCACTGAAAATCCATGATAGATGTGAAGAGCTGTGTTTCTAAGGCTAATATTTATCACTTGCCTTTCATGAAGGAGAATGCTTATTCTGAAAGTTGAAAAATAAAATTTATACTCCTTGTGATTTTTTTTTCAGTAGATACCAAAACAATGGACCTGAAGGTCAGCCCTAAACTGTATCATCAATGGCCACAAAATGTGGACCAGTCATGGACGTGGGCAGGCTGATTAGATATGCCTCATTTCCAACAGCAGCTATATGCCCCATTCTCTTACCTAAGTACCGTCTCAATCTATGTGCCAGTAGAATTTTCTGGTGAGAAACCACTGTATATTTTGTGGAATAAGTGAGTCACATTTTGCTGGTGGGCTTTGAGTGAAATAAAGACTTCTTACAATAAGCAGGAGTTAAATATGGTTCCTTAGAAAAAGAAATGAGAAAAAAAGTGTATCAATTTGTTTTGAAGCCAGTCTTTTTGGAAAGGAATGCCCTACCTACCTGATTGACTTAAGACTTGGGTTAGAGATGCTGATCAAAACTTTATGTCTTGAAATGTGAATTTTAATGGACACAAAGAAATTCTAAATAGCTTTTCTCAATTACTCTGGCATTGGTGATTAAATTGTGTCTATTCTTCACCCTTTAAACAGGGAATTCAATGTTTACCCATATCTCATCAGTTTTATGAAGGGGAGAACTGTAACCACTTTAAATTAACAAAAAAAAAAAAAAAAAAGTGGTTCCCAACTAACTTAAGGATGACAATGTTGTGCCTCCAAGTAGTAAATGAACTTTTATGCTATTCATGAAGGCATAATTTTTAATTAAATGTCTTCTATAGTCTCAGTAATGGAAATTTAGTGAGAGATAATAAAAAGATATGTTTTCTAGTAGAAAAGATAAAACCAACATTAATTTAATTTTCCAACTGCTTGCTGGGATCTACGCCTGATGCCAATTCTTGATGGAAAAACAAGTGCGTAACATTGTCCTTTTGTTAGTACACACAGTTATTTCTTTCTGAATGAATTATGCAGGAATATTTGATTTTTGATAGTCAAAATTTTCTTTTCTATAAATTATTTTCGTTTTTATTAGTAATTCACACTCTCTCAAATTTACAAAAACTATATATATGGGATATGAAGTCATACACTATTAGAGGTACTTTTTAAAAATGTAACAGCTATTAAAAATATTCCTCATTGGCAAGGAACAAATTAGTTATGAATATTAGAGTCTGTAATTCTGAGAGGTATATACGGTATGTTTATAATGGCTTTGGGTAAGTAATTAAAGAAACATTTGGCAGTCAGATATAAATGTTCCTACTTATATGAAAAATAACACATTTTTAGTTTAGCTGGCATAGATTATTACCAGAAGAAATTAATTTGAAACTAAATTCCTGAAACAGCATCATTCAACTATTAGAAACAAAATACTGGATATTGAATGAAACACTTATACATTTCATTACTTACGCTGACTGACAGCTTCTACCGCATCAGGCAGCTTCTACTGCTGTCTCTTTTCTACTTCTCCTAAGAGTCTCATAAAATAGGTGATGCAGTGCCGACAACACTGAGCTAATGAAGGGATGGAGATCCGAACACGGGTCACCTAACTCAAACCCTATCTCTGCCTCACACCTCAGCCATGGCTGTTCAATCACTTAACCCTGCTCAGATCTAATGAGTTTACCTAGGAAGCAGAGATGCAAATGGCAACAAATGCAGACAGAAAAAAACAGGACTCCAATTGCTGCGTCATCAGGGATGACCAAAAAGAACTGAAAAATTGAGTAAAACCATAAAGGTACAGATTTGTAAAAACAAAGTATTAAATAGATTTTGGAAACTGTAGCCATGATTGGCTCACTTGTTTGAAGAAGCTGACATAATACACATCTTATCTTTGCTTAATTTTGTATAGAATCTGACTTTTCTGGACCACCTCTCAGATTCTACATCTAGAATGTAAGAGATTTAAACAAAAAAGCAACAAAGTCAATTAAGATGTATGATTTATAAACAAGCAAAACTTTCTAATTTTCCATGGAAAGGGTCATAGCTTTTGAAAATCAGTAATGCCTTGATGCTGATTTTTATCAAAACGATGTCAAGCCATTAGCTGGAACAAATTCTACATGACACATGAGTGCATCACCTCAGTTTAATAATCCAATAAATGACAAAAAAGACAAACAATGAAAATAGCATCATATAGCACAGCAGCTTTGTTTGGCTCCCTTTGGATAAAATCTTCAGTTTTCCCATAGTTTTACCTAGAAATCCAGTTGTAGAATCAAACTGGGAGTCCTATAAGAGAGAAAGGAAAATACCACACTTACATTCTACATATGTACATGCAAGTAATTGAATCTACTGTTATGAGGGTACATTTTAATTGGTAGTTTTGTGTTTAATCTATTCAGGAGCCAATTTGTAATATTTGTAATCACCCTGATACCTCCACGCAAAATAAAGCAGGTCTTTCAGTGAATAAAAAGCTCTTTTATTATTCAATTTAAACATGTATTTCAATCACAAAGAAATTCAAACATTCAAAGTACATAGATTCAATTATATGGATGAAAAAACATTAACAAGAAAGGTCAGTCCTGTATAAAACATCACACAATTTTCCCCCCACTTTTTGTTGTGACGCTGCTATCCAAGGTCCAACAGTTGCTGCTACCAGTAAAGGAATTTAATACATTTAGTAGTTAACCATCCCTTCACTCTTAAGACACATTCGTTTAGATATAGCCGACTCTGAAGTACAGTGAGTCTATAAAAGCTAAGAGTATCATGTGAAGGTGATAAATGAAGGGCTGAAAATATGAATGAAGAAAAACCATATTAAAACACAGTAGGAGAATGCCTTAGGATGAGAAGACCAAGTATACATTGAAATACTACACTTTCATAGAAATCTCCGTATCAGCATAATAGTAGACTTTGCACAGCTCAGTGTCAATGTAGCTTGTGTACTTTATAGTTATGATCCTTCCCCAGGATTATCCGTCAGATTCACTCAGGAAGCTTTTTTCAAAATATATGACTTAGGTCCTCCCCTTGGAATTCTGAACTAACAGTGCTTAGTTAGAGTGAAAAATAGGCATGTGCATTTTCAATGAATTCTCTTGGTAATTCTAGTAAAAAGCTTAATTAGAACACTGCTATCAGTTCCATACTGATTTTGGAATATCACAATTTTAAAAGCATATGGAATAAAAAAGAAAGGTCTCAGGAAGTTTGACATCCAAAATAAACATTAGAAGAAACAAAAGAAGGCTCTAACAACATAGTTACTATGTGGTTTAGCTTACTGAGAGATAAAGGGCTCTCAGGCTACTGAGCTTTACAAGGATTTTGCTAAGCAAGACGAAAAAGGCAAAAAATAAATCTTATAGCTATGACAAACTGATTAGATACAAATGGAATGATATTCAGGATTCATAATTTCTAGATTTTTAAAAGTGGATAAAAATTAAAATTTTATTTATTCCTGGTTAACAGGTTACATTTGAGAATATTAGATCAAATGTCTTAAAAGTAAAATCATAATTTTTTTGCCAGCACCATGCTGTTTTTATCACAATAGCTTTGTAGCATAATTTCAAATCAGGGATTGTGATGCCCTTGCCTAGACTTGATCAATGGAACAGATTAGAAGATCCAGAAACATCACATTCTCAGTCACCTTCACTTTAGGGCCAGAGATTTAGCTCAGTGGAATAAGCACCTGCCTGGCAAGCAGGTGTGAGTTTGATCCCTGGTACCACCAAAAAACAAAAACAAAAACAAAAACACCCTTCACTCTGATGAAAGGGCCAAAAACCTTCACTAGAAGATAACCTCTTTACTAAATGGTGCTAGAAATATGGGCTTTTCACATGCCAAAGACCAAAACTATCATACAACAAATTAAAATTGAAATTGATCAAAGATCTAAATATCAAAACAGAAACACTAAATCTGTTGGAAGAGAGAATAGGTAGAATTCTTGAGGACACAGATGTAGGTAAAGATTTCATAAACAAAACCCCAATCATATGGGAAATAATAAAGAATCAACAACTGGGATATTATTCTATTAAAAAGCTTTTGCACAGCAAAAGAAATTATCAATAAAGTGAAAAGACAACCGACAGAGTGGGAACAAATTTTAGTGAATTATCCTTTAGTCAAGGGACTAATATCTAAAACATACAAAGAACTGAAAAAATTCAGACCCCCCCAATTTCAAAGATTCAAATCCCAAATTGAGATGAATACACACTTCTCAGATGAAGAAATATAAATGAATAAATATAAGAATATAAAGAATAATTTATCATATAAATATAAGAAAAAATGTTCAATATCACTGATCATTTGGGAGATGAAATTAAAACAATGCTGAGATTACATCCCATTCCAGAAAGTATGACTTTCATCAAGAAATCAACCAATAACAAATGTTGGAAAGGCTGCATGGAAAATGGAACCCTTCCCCAGTGATGGTGGGAGTGTAGACTGGTACAACCACTGAAGAAATCATTGTGGAGATTCCTCAAAAAACTAGGATTAGAGATCTCATTTGATCTAGCTATTCCCCTTCCGGATATCTTCCCAGAAGAATTAAAAACACACTAAAGCAATATATGTGTACCCATGTTTATAGCAGCACAGTGGGAATAGCTAAATCTTAGAAAAAAACCCAAATGCCCAACAACTGAGTAATAGATAAAAATGATGTGGTTTGTTTATACAGTGTAGTACAACTCAGCCATGAAGAAGGCTAAACAAGACATTTCTAAGTAAAGGCATGTAACTTGAGACATCCCTTTACTTGAGGGAAATAAATCAGTCACACATGTGTAAATATCATATTGTTTCTCTGGTATTAGAAACTTTAAGTGTAAATAAGGACCAAAGTATATAACAGGCATTGTGAAATAGGAAGAAATGGCTCAAAAGAAAGGGGAAGTAGGGTGGGGGAAGAGGGCAAGGAAAGAAGAGAAAAGAAAAACAAAAGAAGGACAAAATGGAAACAAAGCTTTATAAATAAGAAAGGGAAGAGGGCCTGAAGGTAGCAGAAGGGATTAGGAAAAAAAGAGGAATCAAGGTATGTCATATACAGATACAAATTCCTTATGATGGATATAATTATGTACATCTAAACTGTACCAATAAATTTAATAAAAAATAAAAAGAACATTTGAGGACTTTAAAAGATCATGATTACTTACCATTTCAGCTAGTAATTTATTTTGATTTTTAACTTCATGGCCTATTTCAATGGAAAGCTACAAAGAAGAATGCATATCCGTTACTACTCAAACAAAGGCATTTGAGTGTTACAATGTAAAAATAATGCCATATGTAAGCATGTCCATTTTTTTCTAACAATGCTGTACTCTAGAATATTAAATATCCTCTATTCAAATTCTTTGTCTACTGAAATGAATGTAAAATGTATCTAGAATTTCTACTCCTTCTAACTGTAGACATTCCTTCTTTATTCTGATCTCATTGATTAGTCAATTCTGACTTAGTTTTAGTACATGTTCTAATCTTTGTTTGCAAGCTTTGTTATTTCATTCATACAAAAATATCTACCTATCTATTTCCTCATCCTATCTTAAAAGATACAAAGGTGTCCATATGACTAACTGAAATCCAAGTAAGTATTTAGTATGTTCCTAGTGAAACATACTACTTTTTTTTGTCATCCAAGTAAGTATTTAGTATGTTCCTAGTGAAACATATTACTTTTTTTTTTGTCGTCTTTTCAAGACAAGGTCTCACTATGCAGTTCAGGCTGGTCTTGAACTCACTTTGTAGCTCAGATTGACCTCAAACTCACAGCAGTCCTCCTGCCTCCAGCCTCCCAAGTGTTGGGGTTACAGGTGTGCACCACTACTCCCAGCTATTACTTTGAATATATGTCTAAACTGATTAACTTTAAAGATATTTGCATTCCATCATAAATTGAAACCAAATTTCACAAGTTAGTATTATCTACTTCTAAAAACAATGCAGCAAAGAGCCCTGAGCCTATAAGAAAAAAGTATAAATAATTATAGCTGCAATATAAACCAAATCCCAATACTTCATATTATAAATTCTTCAAAGCCTTTACTTCTAAAAGAACGAAATAAATGCAATCAACTACAGAAAACCTTAGCAATTATTCTTCTTGATTTGTGTGGAAAACATATAATATTAATAATAATAAACCATATTAGAATGCTGTAGATCAGAACATGAGATTTTCTCCAAAATTTAACAAACCAGATAATAAATTACCCAACCACTTTCAACACATGTCATGAAAAAGATTTCCAAGACATCTCACTTTTCTTCTACAATGTATCAACATTAGTTTTGTTGTTTTAAAAGGCATTTAATTCTCACATCCTTCCAAATGTTGAATTTAGCAAATTATTAACATCATACGATTATTACTAGGCTCATAGATATACTTCTTTTGATTTTATATGACTTTTGAAATGATACTATTTTAAACACAACAGTTTCCAGGCTGAATACAATTTGATTTGGCAACATGGGCTTCTGCTGGAGCTTTGAAAGTGTACAGTACATGTACTGCAATACAAAATCAATCAATCATATACACTATTAAAGTCATTGGTGTGTAAGTTCCTTTATTGAATACATAACTAGTAAAGAACTATGTTAGGTTCTATGCAGAATATAAAAAAAAGTACAAGACAAAACCCCACATTCTGGTTTCTTTTACATACCAATAATTCCAACGTATATCACTATGAAATAAATGCTACAGAAATGGCACAGGTAGTTTTATGCGTTGGGGAAACAGTAACTTTTGGGTGGAGTTAATCAGGAAGCTGGCGGGAAGAGTACACAACAAAATAGGGCCTTGCAGGATGCGCAGAACTTCAGTCAGTGTAAGAAAGAGGACACCGAGGCATAGGGACCATGCAAGGCATGGAGGATGGGACCGCGACAGCGTGTGGAGGACAAGAAGAGCACTCCCATTAGTCTGGAGAAAACACACAGACTGGAGATGGAGGGGTAAGGTCTGCAAGGCCGGGGCCAACCTTTGAGGGACCTGTCCAATCAAGCTATAGAGTGTGAAGTTATTAAATCATGGAGGAAACAGGAAACTTCTGGGAGTGCGGATGCAATTTAAAAATATTCTACGAAGATGACAGTACGCAGCTCAGGTCAGAACTAAGAGGCTCGCTCAATGGTTCACCTATGAAAAATGAGGGGTAGTGTTAGAAACAGAAAAGTAGAGACAGAAACGTGACAGGATGAAAGGTCTCAGAGACTGAAAAGGGTTTAAAAGGTCAAAAAAAAAAGAAAAATTAACATTTGCACCCTGAGAAATTAGAAAAACAAAAAAACAGCTACTTGGGGATAGAAGGACAGCCCTGTTTGAGATATAACTGGAAACAACATCAAGTGTTTTTTAAATTGTAATACACACATAGCAACTAGAGTTTAAGAAAAACATTAAACCCAAGTATCTTTTGATTTGCTACATTTTCTAATCTAAAGTATGACCTATATTCTGAGTGTACTCTGACCTCATTGAACCACAGTATTTGAGTAGCTGACTTGTATATTATGATCTCAAAAAAAAAGCATATAACTGACAAGCATATAGAAATACAATGTATATAGACCTACTCTGTACTTACAGATTTTATAGCAGTTACTTTGCTTCTCAGACTTTCAGTGAGTCTCTCGTTTTCTTCTTCACAGGCACTGTATCCACTATTAGCATAGCCATAGTTCCCATAACTGCCAGGAGGCACTCCGTCACCTGTGAGGACCACAAGTGTTGTGCAGCAAAAACAGAAGTCATTTTTGAAAGGTTAAGAGTTGCAAAGAACTAAAAAAGACCCCGGAGGGCATTACAGACCACTTATGTTTATAATATTCATACTCCAAATAAATTTTTTAAATTTATAACCAGAGAACAGAATGATGCCCCCCTCACAGACTATTAAGTTCACTTCAATACACACTTATTGATCACTTACTGTTTGCCAGGAAGACACGAAACTAGACACTGGTATGTAAGGATTTTCAGAATATATTCCCTGCTCAGTAAAAACACAGGTTTTAATAAAAAGATAAGAAAAAGTAGTAACATCAACTACCCACTAAAGCACTTTGGCTATGAAGGGAAAGGAAGAAAGATAATGTGATGGGGGGAAAGTCCAGGACGGAAGCATGGTCTTTTAGCACTATCTCTTTCTCTTAGACAGCTGAAAAGCAAACAGCCAAGGGACAAGGGGAACTGGGGACACAAGTTGAAGTCCTAGCAGTCAGATGGAGAATTTCTTATAGAGAATGTCAGTCGAGAGTTCCATGGAGTGTTAATCATTCTTCAGCAAATAACTGGGAAACTACCATGTATCCGATCCATTCTTCTTTCCAGGAGCTACTTTCATGGAGCTTATCTTCTAGTGGAAGACACTGAGAATATAGTCCCCACCACCCCGTGAGTGATGCCATCAGCGTTCTCAGTCATGGAAGCAAAGGAACCATGCTATAAAGAATGGCAATCACCTGCAATGAACAGTAAGGAGGATAATGAAGAAAAGTGACAGGATTGCTCAGAAAAGGAAGATAAAACAAACCTGGCTGTAGCAATATACTGTGGTGGCTCTGACCCTGCCAGATGTGTGCTCCTTCTACAGAAGGGCTCACTGGTCTCATTTAGCCTCTGAGAAACCACACTGTTAGACTGAATTAGTTAGAGGATTATCATGTTAGGCAGCAGAACAGAGCCCCAAAAAGTTGAGACTGCTTGACAAAAAAGAGGCTGAAGATATGGATTATGGGGAGTAGACTCTACAGAGTTGAAAACACATTCAACAGTTCACTAAGAAGGTAGGGGAAAGGAATAATAATTTTAAATTAGGGGCACCCATAAGCCAAAGAACAGACAGACAAGCACTGACAGTAACAGCTGGAAGGACAGAATGCGGCAATCAGTACTGGCGGTTGAAGGATGGTCAAGGTGTGAATAGGAAGCTGTCCCAAGGCACAGTACAAACTTCATTTTCTTTAAGAAGCAAATCTGAATTCTTATAGTTCTGGCTATACCAATACTATTATTCTCTAAACTGTATTACTAGTGTAGAAAGTAAGTTTGTTTCACTCATCATTACATAGCCCCATAAACCTGCACACAGGCACACAAACACGAAAGCACACTCAGTGAATGGATATAAATTGATTAAAGAATAGAATTTGAATTTACTGTTACTCAACTTTATCAAGAATAGAATCTCTGAGCACAGAAAGTGTCTCATGGTTTTATCTCCCTCAGTAGCAAATATGCACATTATATGCACCAGCGATCTAACCTAGTCAGTGTCTACCTCCACAAAGCCCACGACAAAATCCTGAACAAGTATTTTCCAAACAGAAGAGAGAGCTGCTTAACTCAAACTTTCCTTCAACTGCTGACATACTACCTCCTAAATCCTCAAAGTATTACTAAACTGTTAAGAACTCAAGAACTGGACATACTAACTTACTCCCTCTTAACAATTAAAATCATCACTTAAAAATGAATTCTCTGTTGATAAGCATATGGTTTGTTTCCAGGTTTTAGCTATTATAAATTGTGCTGCTATAAACATAGGCAGGCATGTATTACACACAGATACACTTCCCCCACAGTGAATATAATCATTATATACTGTAAACATGAGCTAATAAAAATAAAATAAATGAATTCTCAATCTAATAATCAGAGTACTCTGTAAATTCTACATTAATATGGTCCAAAACTTTTAAAGAAAAAGAACAATGTATCAATACACACTGATACTTAAAACAAAGTTTACACCAACGCAAATTATGGCAACAGCTATACAAGTAATCACATCTCACCACAGGGAAACTTCAAAAGACAAGGTGCTCTACCCAAAGAATTCTAATTCAGTGGATCTGAGCTGGGATCCATGTAATAATACTCTTAAAACTTTCTAGATAATTTTAATATACACTTAGGGCTGGAACTCACCCATTCTTGCAATTAAACAAGGCACACTGCAGCACAAAAAATTTCAAATAGACCAGTGGCCTATTGATAAAATGTAAACTCCATGGTCCGGCAGGCAAAGATCTCCAGACCTGGATCTTCTCATGCCTCAGACTTCGAGACATCATCATCTCTTGAACCCATCTCGCATAATTCCAGTGCTACAATTTTTTATTTTTGGTCATCCTCCCATATGGAACTTACTTCTCCCACCTTCCATTGCTGAAGGTCTAGTAGAATCCCAATGTCTCCACAAAGAGATCTATCTCTCAAATTTCTGAGACTTTCATTCTGTAGAACTTATTTGGTACTTGTAGATGTACGTACAGTTATCACCTTGTATCGTAACTTATCTTGGCATAGATTCATACTCTTCAGCTAGGACTAGAAGTTTGTGGAGCATAAAAGGGTGAAAATTGACTACACAGCTAGAACTTACTCAAATATACAACAAATGTTCGTTAAGAAAAATATTTAGGCCTGTGAACCTAAATTTGTTCGAAATTACTTTTTTTTTCAATTTCTCTGCCCCATAGTTTCTGTGATCCAAATTTTCATAAAAACTACATTTTAAAAAACCTGTTGTCATATTATGATGTACTAATCAATGTATAAGACTATACTTACTGCCAACTTTTACCGACTTTAAATATCTAGTACTTTTGAAATATTTCATTTTTTCCTTTTACCACGTTACAGTGACAATGGAAATACTGCATGTTTCCAAAATGTTTCTTGTGTTTATTGAAGAATACTACGCTTTGATTTAGCAGTTTTCTTTTTAAACTACCTCTTCATAGTTTCTGAACCAGAAAATGCTATTCTACCATCTGTGTGTTATTACAAGGGTCTATTAAATCGTCTGGGACCAAATTTATTACGGCTACTTAGAATGCCAGTTTCCTAATCCACAAAGTCAAGAATACACGTTAGGTCACTAATCCTTACTATAGTTACAGCTTCACCAGTGGAACAAGGTTCAGATACGTAAAATCTCCTTTGATCCCAACCTTACACACCAGGACCTTTAACAGCAATGGCACGTACATTTACCTCTGTAACTCCCTGCTACCAGTCTAACAATCTTTTCTAATGCTTAGCAGTCAACACCCACGCTTCTCATTTCGCTTCTCAAGACACTGAAGTTCCAGTCACGATCAGTAAAGAATGAGAAACTAAAGCGGGACTGAGCGAAACTAGTTTCCATCACCACAGCTCAAATGGTCAACACTTACACTTCTACTACCGAGTTGGCACCTGTGCACACCGCTCTCCTGGTTTTCCACCACTCTAACCTATCACCTCGACTTGAGACTTAATCGAACTTAAGAAAACTCCTGGGCCTGGGCCAAATGATGTGTTTCCACTGGCCCCGCCACTAAAGATCACCTCCAGACCCCCGTCCAAACGCCAGTGACAAGAGGCTCCTTTAGCTTCCGCCCCGCCCCAGCCCCCATAACAGTCGGTTCTAGGGTCACCAAACTTCGAAACTCAGCCCTCTCCTTACCCAGGCCCGCACGCCTCATCCTGCCAGAGGAGTAAGCGAAATGGCGGGCGAGAGAGGACTAGGTCGGAAGGGTGGGGGTCACCAGGACCACGTCTTCAGTCCCAGGGCCCCCCGGAACTCCAACTTCTTGCCCCAAAGCGCCACGACTACAATAGAGGCTAAACACTCGCAGGTTGATGACGACATAGACCGCCTACCGGCGCTCTGCGAGCAACGTTACGTGGTGTTCTGGGAAATGTAGTCCACTGCTCACGAAGGGTTAGTGGCGGGGGGGCGTGGCGGGTGCTGCACTTTCCCAGCCCGCGAAGCTTACAGAAGAGGAAGGGGAAGGCAGGCGAGCGCAGCTCAAAACAAGTTTCTGACCCTGGATGACCCCTGGTCGGCTCCTGACCCCCGGGACCTTGCTTGGCCCCTAGTTTAGACCCAGAAGTGCTTCTCCCAGGTCACATTTACAGGATGGTTGGCTTATTCTTTCCTGATTCAGACAACCTTTCCCTCTCAGTCAAATAAGGGAAAGGCAGAGAAACTGTGTCCAAGTTTCTGGTTTTGCAGACACATAATTTGAGAAACATTGTAGAGAAGGAAGGAAGTCCCAGTGCTCGGTAGAGCTGACAAAAGCAGGTTCCTTAGGGGTCTCTTGCTAGGCTTAGAGCAGGGAAAGAAGCTTGGAGTCTCCTAGGCTTTCTTGTTAGGCATTTGTTATGCTTCTAGAAAAAAGCAAGACTTTTAGCTATTAAAGGAACTGAAGGATCCTTACTCGCCCTCCTACTTATTTATTTTACTTAAACCTTTTTAAACTTAAAAAAGCATACTGAGATGATTCTGACTTGTGCAGAGTGTCAAGGGTTTAGACACTGGGCAGGGTGAGAAGCAAGGTGGTGGTGATATCAGGGTTAATCTGAGGATTTCTCTTTTATGTCACAGGACTGGTTATTGTGAGGCTATAATGAGAGAAAGGTTTTTGAAAACCTTGTTAACATAGGAGGTATTCAGAGCTCACTTTTACGGTTTTGTTCTTGCTGTAAGATAGTGGAATAGTCTTCACATTGGAGATGTCTGAAAATGTTGTTTCTGAACATTTAGTTCAGAATGTGAATAGTTTCCCAATATGAACACTGAGTAGAAAAGTGCTTTAAATTCCTGCAAACAAACTCTGTTCATATTGAATCTGTGGCCTAAAAATCAAGTAATTTTCTATTGCTATGATCACCAGTTGAAATTTTACATTCAAATGCTGGAAAAATGTATTTAATACACTGAGGGATGATTGTTATAAATGACTGCACTTACTATAGAGATTATAGAGAATTCTTTTACATTTTTCTATATTATTTCATTTTTTAATTAAAATCTTTTACTGACTGAAGACAAAGTGCTTGGAGATGAGTAGCATCTATACCTTTTTCTCTATATTCATAGGATAATCTTATCAGAAAACCCTAATCTTTAGGGTTCTAGAGAACATGGCTGACTGAAAATAACAAAATAATATTAAGCATCTTTTATAGTAATTATTGAAGCAAGAACATGAGTAGAAATGAATTTTGTGTAAAATTAGAACCTTTTATTTCCTTGTGTGTTTCCTTTGCATTTGTATTATCTCTTTATGACTAAATTTTAGGGCCAAGAAAAGGGAAACTACATATTTAACTCTCAAAACTGACTAAATACATGCTAACAAATTTTCTGTCATGAAACTGACCATCAGGGCTGAAACTGTAAGAAAAACATGGTTGAAACTGTAAGAAAATATAACCTAAAGTCAAACAGCTCTTTATGTACAAACTGGCCACAAACAGGTGCAAGAAATAGCTTTCAAGTTAGTTGAATGGGCACTGACGGCATATTTATCAGTTACTGAAATGATCATTTTCCTAATCCATCCCAGAAAACACATGGCCGTCATGGTTTTTATATTGGTCAGTCAAAATCCATGTCAACAATAGAACAGTCAAAGCATGACATGCTTTCAGAGAAGACCAGTAAAAACAATGTAATCCTTCTGATCAACAAAGCAATACCATTAAAGAAGCAGATTTTTAAATATATATGTAATATATGCATGTTTTAAAATATACATATTTTTGTGGTGGTTATTCTTGTTTGACAAAGAATGCGTTTTAAAAGTTCTAATGCATGTTATTTTCAGTCAGCCATGTTCTCTAGAACCCTAAAGATTCGGGTTTTCTGATAAGATTATCCTATGAATATAGAGAAAAAGGTATAGATGCTACTCATCTCCAAGAACTTTATTTGTTTTTATTCACTATTCAGTGTCCTTCTAGTAATGAAAATATGAAATTTTAATTATCAGCAATTAACTTTACCTCATGTTGATATTGTATGATGATAGTTTTAAATGCAAAAGATAGCTGAGACTACAAAAATTACAGTTTTTATTTTGTGGCTCTTACATGAATGTGTATATAATTCTTATGAGAACAGCAGAAATGGTACACAAACCAGCTCAATTATCTTTATCCAACTTTCTTCCTTTCTTTTTTTTTTTTTTTTTTTTTTTTTTTTTTTTTTTTTTTTTTTTTAGCACTGCGAATTTAACTTACAACCCCACGCTTGTCACGTTGGCCCTGTGCCGCTGAGCTATATCCCCGGCCCTCTCCAACACTGTATAAACATATTCTACTAACACTCTGCCTTCAGTTCACTGAAAATTTATGGGGGAGGCTAAAAAAAATAGGAAATATGGGTTGCTTTGTCCTTTTGTTTGCTTTTGGGGTATCCAGTTTAATACAACTGACTGACACAAGGATGTAAGATGAGAAAGAAAACATGACAGAGATCCTGGGACACTTTCTTCTGGTTCCAGCAGAACATGCAGGTTTTTGGGACTGTCAGGGTCCAGACTCAGGCACAAATCTAACACTCTGCCTTTA
Organism: Dolichotis patagonum; assembly: GCA_004027295.1. NCBI lineage: Eukaryota > Metazoa > Chordata > Mammalia > Rodentia > Caviidae > Dolichotis > Dolichotis patagonum. The sequence continues at coordinate 60,754 of PVJX010005679.1, read as the reverse complement.
CTCACTTTGTGTCGTGATGAACTCCCATGCATCATGGGGCCACAGGAACTCTGTCTAAGGGGCATTGCAAACTATATTTGAATCATGGCAAAGAACTGTGAAATGTATATTGCACATACTTCCTCTGCTTGTGCGCTAGACTGTTCCCTTAGTCTTTCTTTATAGAACAGGGTCAAAGAAAAAATTCTTAAGTAAACCAAGTGTAGAATCCTTAGCAGGATTCTATACAGCTGTAAAGACTGCATGTCCATGAACCTGTCCTGCTCTTGAGAAAGAACTTCTCCAAGGAATGGGGCCATAACTGGCAGAGTAAAATAAAGAACATGTGAGAATACAGAATAGATCTATAGTCACAGAGAAAGACTATAGCAATGAAATTCACAGTGTGAGGGTATTGGCCAGAAATATATATTACATGAATATGCAGAGGTAAGGAATTTTTAGAGCCAAAGGCCCAGAAACTCCTGGGATGCATGATTAGAGATGAAAAGATGGCCTACAGGACCACAAGCTCAAGAAGGACTAAAACACATTGCCTTACAGAGTGAATGCTCTGGCCTTCATGCTCCCCACACTCTAATTTATTACTTAGATTGGTTCTAAGCTTAATCATGTAGCAGATAGCAATAAAAAGCTACAAATGGTTCACATTTGGGCTGTCTTTATGAGATTCTGTCACACTGAAGGGTCTCAGTTAAGTGCAGTCCTTCAGGCCTTCTTGGAATTTGAGTTGGACTTTGAGTAATCTTTGCATGCCTTGCATCACCATGCCACAGTAGTGAACTGTGACACACAGGAAAGAAAAATAGAGCATTGTATACATGGGATGCCCTATGGGAAAAGGAAATAAAAAACACTACAAGAGCCACAGTTGCCAAGTCCTCCCAAACCACCTAACACGCTGATTTCTGTGTAGAGTAAAAGTTTTGTATACTTAATGAGCTATAGGCGAGTCAAAGTCTTGTAACTTTGCTTGTGCAAGTTATAAAAAAATCTTTAATAGGTCCTCATTCTGCGAAATGATTCCTTTCTCAACATAAGTTAATCAACTGTTGCTTTTTTCAAAATATTTATCCCACAGTAGAGCAATATTGTAAAGCTAAGGTCCAAAATGGGCATGTTGCATTGTCTGGCCTTTTAGTATTCCAGGGCTCATTAGGAGAGATCCTAATCAAGAGTCCACTGGTGTAAGAAGCTGCCTCTTTAACAAGAGCATCAACAGAATTCCAGTTTCAGTGATGTTCTGACATTTCTAAAACATTGTTTTAGATTAAAGGAGATAGGTTTTAATTTGCATTGCTTAAAAACATTTGTATTGTGTATTTTAGAAGGCTCTGCATTACCTATTATTCAAAATCAATTTAGTCAAGTTGATACTTATGATACTTTAATAACATTTATCATTCAAGAAGTGTGTTGAATTATCATATTGATACATTATAACTAAAAAAGGAAATAAGCAATTTAGTTGCCTTTCTAGACACTTTGAAAGACATGTTATTTCATTACTTCTTTCTTTCCCAATGGTGCAGATTAGTTTTATATATATGAGAGACCAACTTTTCAATCAGTTTTTCTGACATTGAAATATGCTATCAGTTTTTATGTAACATATTCACCTAAATTTCTGTTTTCCAAAATGCAATGATCTTATAATTCTTGATTCCAGAACTGGACCAAGGCTATGTCACAGATATACCCAAGTAAACTCATCTGTTTGCCTTAGTTTATTGGCATAGAAGTACTATGTAGTCAGTGCCCAAAAGAGCTAATTTTGTTACTTTGTCTGTTATTAACTATAGTCACACAGTGCAATGATAAGGTCAGGTTTTTATATATTCAATATTTGGCTCCTGTTGTTAATATAGGCTGAATTTACCTACTGCTGAACATTAAGTTAGTGTTAAAATGACTTAATCACTGTACAAACAGTGATTATTTGGTACCCACAATCCAACAAATAAAGTTTGATATTCCTTTAAAACTTATTCATGCTTTTAGAAACTTCGTTTTGTAACTGATTTGTACTGACTTCTTTGTTTCCTTTATAGTACATCCATGTTAGCAGATAATGCATTGCACTATTTTCCACATTATATATGCAATAATGCCACTATAATGCATGAAGACAAGGTAAATCTTAAATACATGTCATTATTTCAATTGTATATTCATATAAAAATATAACAATATAATTACTTCTACCTCTTTCTTATATAAAATTAATTTGAGATAGATTATAACCTAAAGAGAAAACAGACCTTTGAAGGAAAGATACAGAAAGTCCTTGATTTACAAACATTCAAGTTGTGAACTTTCACTGATAGAAACAGACCTCATGGGCTGGGGATTTAGCTCAGCAGCATAAGCGCCTGCCTTGCAAGTGTGCGGTTGTGAGTTCAATACCTGGTACCGATAAAACAAACAAACAAAAAAGATGGTAGAAACAGACCTCACATTATGAGCATTCATAGATGTGAACAAATACTTTATCTTACTTTTAAAAATCAATGAACAAACACACAAAATCTATTTTTACACTGACTTTCTTTTGTTAGTTTACACTGAATTCACAAAATTATACATGTATAATAATGCCCATAAATTGTGTTACATTGTACATGAAATCTCCTCTTCCAACATTGTTCCTATATCAGCAAGAGGAGTTATCACTGACCTCCAAATGTGCTTCAGTTATGGGATCCTCCCTCAGTCTTCATTCTTCATTATGAGCAATAATTTCTTTGCAACAAGGTTGAGGACAAACCCTTTCATTGAATTAATTTTCTTCTTACTTTTTCAGGGATGATGCTCTCATGTGGTTCTTCAAGCTGAAGGAAGTCCAGGAAGCACGTGTGGGAACTGACTCAGAGGCTTGGACTTGGGGAGCTACTTTACCATCAGACAGAAAACATCACACATGGTGCCAGCACTGAAGGACTTGGTGGATCAGCTGCTGGAAACATGTCCTGTGTGCAGCCTTCTGCTGTCAGGTGTCCCAAAGAATTGCCATCTGCACCAGAGTCTTCTACCCAAAGGTCACTCCAGCTTAGCAAGGCAGCTGGACTATCGGTTAGCGAGAGATAGAAAGTAGCCCCAATTTAAGGCATTCTGAGACAACTTTAAAGGGCTGCCTGAGTTTCAGAGCTGACTCTGTCACCAAGGTAACTGTCGAAGAGTCCAATTTTCTTTGCAGGGTCATCTTCCTGCCTGTCCATCAGCAGTGATTCTGAGCTCTCTATCCAGTGAGCTTCCTGCCTGCTGCCTTCCTCTCAGTGTTGGCTTCCCAGGAGACCTAGCGGCTCTGCTCACCATACCCTTCTGCCACAAAGTGTCTCCCTTGAAACCAGCTGGCCATGCACTGAAACAGGAGCCAGATTAAATCTCTCCTCCTTTAAGATGTGGGTGTTGAATATTTTATTCCAGCAACAGGAAAGCTGACCAATACGTTAACTATGACCTAACCTGCACATTTATTTCAAGAGGCATTTTAAAATGAACAATAAGGTCAACAGTGAATAAAAGTGGCGTGTTATATTTACTTTTTGTTCAACTTTGGGATTTTGGAACAGACATAAATACATAGATGCATCAATAGAAAGATTGGGAGAGAGAGACAGAGACAGAGAGACAGAGAGAGAATTAACTTCAAGATGAACACTCACAGTGGAACTTGATTGCACAGACAGATCCAGGCGTTGGAGAAGCCCTGATGCAGGGGAGTCTCCCATCTGCATTGTGCTTCTGGAGCTATGTTGTGTCTTCTTTCTGCACCTCTCATCTACTTTATTCTCTCTGAAGACTGGATTGCCATAGTTGCCCCGAAATGAAAGTCTTAAATCTACATGTCTTTGATCAACCAATTTAATTCCTGCAGTAATCTCTTGCAGGTCCCCTGGAAAGATGATTGATCAAACATAGAAAGTGTCCATTCATGATCAGTTCGCTTGGCTGATACTAGTGGTGAGTAAGATTTCTGGAATTTGGGGCAGAACATATTTTCTAAGAAGTAGATCTGAGGGAAAGAAGAAGATTGTTATTTGCTAGAGTACTAAGCAAGTCTAAGGACTGTATCATTTGCATAAAGAATACTGGTTATTGTTATGATCAATAAACAGATTTTATTAAGTGGTTTAGAAAAGTAAAAGCTATGTACTCCCTGAGGCTTTTGCTATCAAAAACTGGCCATTTAATTTGTGGTTTGTTAGAAAAGCAATGTTTTGTGTTCTTAACCCAGGTGAATTTGACCATGTTATGTTTACTGCTGATAATTTTTTTATTGTATTTTCTTTATGGGGATTGGAAGGTCATCTTTCCTCTGGAGGCATGGATAGAGATCTGATCTGATGAAAGCACTGAATTCTCTGTGGTACAGGCACAGTGTTAACCTGTAACCTTTACACAGAGTCTACAGAAACTGCCCTGAAACAACTCTCATTCTCTAAGATCTCTGTCACAGCCCCGTCCTATGCACACAGATTCTGAAATTAATTATAATCCTCACAATTTAATGAAATAGATAACGTCATCAATTTTGAATTCTTCTCTAGCAAGGCTGTGTGTGTGTGTGTGTGTGTGTGTGTGTGTGTGTGTTTGTGTGTGTTTTCTTTCCCATTGAAAGACCATTTCTGATTCCAAAATGGGGTCAGGATATGACCTTTGCAGTCATAAAACATATACCTTTATTTCATCATTCATTCCCTATAAAAGCTGTTTACTGCTAGATGTGACTTTTTGTTCCCTTAAAAGTGCTTTTAGGACCTCCAGGTCAAAAGGTAGTTTCATTTTTAAGGATCAGCAAGGAGTTTTGTTAGAGAATTAGAAAATCGATTTCATAGGCACAGGACATAGGTGATTTGGCACCATTATTCCAGTCCTTGAACTTTATTAAAGTATTAGCTGCCACACTTCTGGACACTTAGTATGATTGTCCAATTCTAGGCCAGCATACATTTTTATAGCTCAATTAGAAAACGTGGGAGAGAAAAACTTTTTAAATGATAATATGTGACATAAATATTCATGCTTATGCATTCCTCTGAAGTCTGGGTCATTTCCAGCTTTATTTGTTAAAGAATAACTTATTTTTCTTCCAGGTATCCTCTGTTAGCAGGAGATGGTGGCCAATAACAATAACACCCATTGCAAATGATTGTGAATATTTATCTAGGACTCTGTTCCTGTAGTGGAGAGCCCCAGAAGACAGGAGCTGTGAAGATTTTCCTCCATGCCAAGTGAGAGGTGTCTTTTCCTCCCAATGGAGCAAGTAAGGAGGTTGGTGCTCAAGTGCCATGTCATCATAGGCCACTGATACCCTCCTGAGTGAGGGTTGAATTCACTGATGAATGAAGGTGCCCCACAAACCCTATTGCTAGTGAAATGATGGCATAGTTGACCAGATTGTGTTGAAACATCTGTTTATACGGAAGCCTTAAAATAAGATTACCCAACTTTGCTCATTATTCTGTGTAACTGAGAGTTACTCACAGGAAGCATACAGTAGTTTTCGGGATCTTCTAATAGTCACACTGGTCTTTCTCCTCCATTCCAAAACCAGCCTGGTGACCTGGTTGTGCAAATGACACAAAACTGTAAGGCAAAAATAGATGTGAGAGAACTGGGACAGACAGTTAATGGCCAAGTGTCCTTTATCCATAGACAATACTGACATCCTGTTTGACCCTCTAGTTTTGGCCCTTTTCTTGACTTCCAAACATTTCTACCATTACTTTGAGCATTTCTGCTTAAATGTCACAACCATCTCAAACTCAGTATTATTTTCCCTAAAATCACTTTGCCTTCTTGACATTTTTAAATCCTTGTTAATGATGTCTTTAAGGCCCAAATCTCCAGGTTATTCTGTTTTATTTTTTTCCTACTACACCAACCCACCTGCATGCCCTATTGGGACTCCATTTGAAATTTCTTTTTAATTTGCCCCTTTCTTTCCATTTTCAAACTAAAAATATTTACACAGGTTTCCAACACTTCAAATTTTGCTTGTGCTTTATAATTTTCTTGTTTTCAATCCTAAAATCCCAATACACTAAGTTAAAATTCCCTGAACTCTAATTGTGTCTCATCAGGTTTAACAGGCATTTGATTAATTCTTCATAACCTGTTGGGCAGAAGGGAGAAGAGTTACATTTAATTTCCCCATGGCTTGATCCTATATTTTCTCTGATTAGACTTGTAAAAGACAAAAGGACCATGCAATACAAAAGGAGGTAGTAGAATAATATATTTAAAGAAGAGAATAAATGAAGGAACAAGAGTAAAAAAAAAGAGTCACATCAGAAATACAGAAGGTTTAAAAATGAAAAAGGAAATGCAGAAGTGAACGTTTGGTGATACTGGAGTTGTGTAATAGACCAGAGTGTTTCATTTCCTGTCCTAGAAGCCTTGTGTTTGATTGTTCTACTGATGGATGGTACAAGACAGAAGCTGCCTGTTCACTGCTTTTGCCCAGGACTTGAGAGTGTCCTTGAGGCCAGCTTGTGGAAGAAGGAATTCTAAAGCTGCTTAATCAATGGAGACATTGAGTTGGATTCTTGTGATTGATCATTTTGCCTTCCCAGCTTCTCCTGTACCAATGGTCTGTAAACCTTAACTGATTACCCTAAAGAATCATTATTATTATTCATATCCAATCCTGTTGATGCAAAATGCTCCATTCTGAAATATTCTAGAAGTGTCAGCCTCTGAGATGCCTTTGTCGTATAAGCATGACCCAAAAGCTTTCACTCATCTACCAATTTCCAAATCATACTTCCACTTTTCTTAGCGACTTTAAAACCTTAGCTTTCAAAAGCCCAAATACCCATCAGTTGATGAATGAGTATATATAATGCAATATTCAAACAGTGCTAGCCTACTGATAATAAATACCTAATGCCAGTCTTGCCTAATCTTATCAAGGAGATAATTAGGGAACTCTCTCTGTGATTTTGGAAACATGCATATGATCTTCACTTTGTATATTTTTAGAGAACATTATACTAGACATCTGACTTTTTCATCACATTGTTTAATGTAAGATCTATCTCACCCGTATCATGTGTGTCTGACTGGATTATCAATCAAGGCACTCCTTCCGTCTCCTCTGTGTAGGCATTCTCCTCCACTGAGCACAATGTGCACTAAAGGTCAGATATAACACCCAAGAAGTCCAGTAGTCCTTTCTCTTTGAAAGTCTGTCTATGATAGACTAACAAAATCAGGCTATGCCATGCAGAATTAAAAGATAGTGAGATAATGGTGGAGACAGAAACAGATGGAGATAAGGTGGAAAATAGAGAAATGAGATGGAGCACTATGATGACACTGTTTGGACTCAATCTAACCATGCTGATCACAAGATTTGATATATGGTAATAAAGACCTAGAGGGTTATTTTTGTTTCAATTGGATTAAATTGTATTTTCAACATTTAAAACCAAAAAGAATACTGAATTAGGTAGAGGAACTTTTTCTAGAAGTCTTGTCTTTTTAGAATATATCTAATCTAAATCTAAGTAATTCCCTGATTGTTGATAAAAATTAATTTTTTGTAGCTCACAGATAAACATGAGCATGCTTATGATTTAAAATAAAAAGTGATCCTCACATCCCTCACATGATCAGAGATAGGGCTTGTGGAACGTAATTGGATTGTGGGGGTGCTGCATCTCACCTGCTGTTAAGAGATGGGGCCTGATTAGAGTCATATCTGTTTTGGAGCCAGTTCACTATGAACTGAAAATTTCAAAATCCATGAGTCCAAACCAAACTCTTCTTTAAATTGTGAGTATCAGGTATTTTGTCCCAGGGGCAGAAATGTGACTAACACAAGCATGCCATGGTTGATTTTATAATGTATTATAATATATATGTATTATAAAAAATACATATAATTTATAATATATAGTATAATATATTAGATAGCCATGGATAATTTTATATTAGAATTATGAGATAAGCTAAAAATTAAAGTTAGCTTTTCAGTATTATCATAACTTGTAAAATAATATGTTCTTTCTTGTGCTACTATGAGTTTAGATAAATTCCTGGAAGTGTACACAATAGACATTGAGCTTTGCCTAATGCAGAGTAGAGAGAGGACCTAAGAGAAACGGTAAAGGAAAGAAATAAAAAGAAAAAAGTTATCAGCTAATGAAGTGCAGCAATTTGCAAACTGCTGCTTCACTTTTTCTCTGTGCATGCATGCTGCCAGGAAAGGGGACCTCCCAGCTCCTGCTATCGCATGAATCTGAGCTGGCCTGTGACGTGTGTTGCACTGTAAATTTAGATGAAAATCAGACTGTGTGAGTTCTTAGAATGTTCCTTCTTTAAAGGACCTTGCCATCCTCATTGGAACTGTTTCCTGTCACCAGAGAACAAGCCTAGTAGTGTCATCCGAGTCCTGGGACAGAGCCACCTGAGTAACTGCCAGCTTACCACAGGGAGCGGGGGATCCCACTCACAAGCCCTGTAACACTCACGTGCTCGTAGGCTATTAAATGCCTGACTGCAGAATGAGGACAATTACACGGTAAGCCACTAAATTCTGGGAAAAGCTGCCATACAGCAAACACTAAATGACACAAGTTTTCATGAAGAAAAATTAGTATCACCTATTACACAAACGTTCTCTAAACAACTGTCAATAGACCAATCCTTTATTTTAGGAAGCAACATAGATAAACAAAATAATAGTTTCAAAACAAAATAAAGATGTTATAGGGAATTACTGGGAAAGGAATTCTCTTGCCATCTGAGGAGAAATCTGTGTAGATCTTTGTTATTGTGAACTATCTCATGTATAGATAAAGTGCATATGATATAGCATAAGAAATTATTGTACAACAAACACCTGGATAATCAAAATGCATTATATTATCAATGTCTTACAAATGCTCCTATCTTACAGTTTTTACTTGTACTTTTAATAGTCTTTTATGATGGAATTTTCATATTAAACATGACAGTTTTGTTTATATTTTGTGACCAACTTTTTTTCTTTTTGGTTAATAGTATGCTCTTAAAATTCAACCACACTGACATATGGCCATATTTCATTTCTGCATTGTAATGTTGTTATAGTCAGTGATGTATTTTGCAGTTATTGAACATCTAACTTGTTTCTAGTTTGGGATTATTACAAAGAATCTATTGAGAACATCCTGTACATGTCCCTTGGTGCTACCTTTAATGTATTTCCCTACTATATAAATACAGGAATGGAATCATTGGAACATTGGTGCATCTGTATCTTAAATTTATAAAATAATGTCACATTCTTTTTGAAATGAATAAATACTGGCATATTGTTATTTTATATTCACTCAATTATTAATATGGTTGAGCACATTTTTTGTGTCTATGAACCATTTGAGTATCCTCATTTATAAAATGCATGCTCAAGTTTTCTGTCCATTTTTACTGCGTACGCTGTAATATACTGGGTGGGGCTAGGAGACAGCAGAGACCAGCAGGCATGTGTAAAGGCAACATGGCATGGAATTTATCATGCCTAGGTGCAGGCAGGCAGGCAGCAATAAGGACATTTGCAGATAACTAAGAGAAATGTGTCCCTTTTATAGGAATGGAAGGAAGGTGGGGACATTAGGTGGGAAGATTTTGGTAAACATCTGCAGTCAAAGTTCCCTGGCTGTCTTGCACCTCAGTGGGCAAAGTCCTTGAAGCTCCAGTGCAAATGTTTAGGTTATCGGGATGTCCCCAGAGGTCCCAGGACCTGTAAAATTCCTGGTCCTATCTTACTTCCTTACGACATCATGTGCTTGCCAGCAACAGCCTCAGGGGCTGAGCTGAGCTCCCTGGAGAGAGTAGGGCTTCTGCTGGCCAGCAGGCTGGGGCTGGGAGGGTCAGGCCTGACTGCAGTCTTACATACGCTGCTTGATATTTATTTGTAGTGGTCCTTGAAATATATTTTTATAAGGTTTAGATTTTCTCTGTGTGTTGCAAATAACTTTCTTCCCTATGTATTATTTTTTTAACCTTAATGATATCTTTAGCAAAAATTCTATTTTTTCTTTATAGTTAGAATATGTCATATTCTTTCTGAGAACATTTTTTTAAACTGGAAGTCATGCATATATTGTCTCATAGATTCAAATCAGTTTTTCATCAGTTTCATTTGTGTCTGTACATTAGTCCATTTTGTGAATGGATAAACTAAGAACCAAGGGGCACTTTTTCCATATGGATAACCAATTTTTCCATTATTATTATTATTGAAAATACTATCCTTTGCCCCAGGTGTGTGGAATAGTTTCTCAAACTAAGAAGCACAAGTCTGTGTGGCCTTTTTATTAATTTATTACTTATTCCATTTGTCAATTCTTTTATCCTTGTACATGCAATACACTGCTTAAATAGCTTTATAATGTAACTGAATAGTCAGTAAAGCCCACCTGCCATGTATGTAGCTTTGTTTTGTTTTGTTTTATTTCTTGGCATTTCCACATAATTTTACAAACAGCTTGTCAATTTTCACTTTAAAAAATACCTTTTGGGTATTTGGACAGGGGTTGCATTGCATTAGAGGACCACAAATAATCTCACAACAGAGTTTTATAGCTCTTATTGTTCTATAATAGTATTGAGTGACTTCAATTTCTTGCATAGTGTTTCATCATTTTATTTATAAAGATCTGTCAAGACTTTTGCTAGATGCACCTGTATATGCTGTTATTTTTATGGGATTGTAAATGATACCTTTCTAAACAGTTTCACTTGGTAATGGTTGATGGCATATAAAAATGAAATTGGACACAGATTATCCACTGATTCAAGAAGACAATAAAAAGTGGCACAATTTCATTTCTTCATTTACATCCCTAGGCCTCTTATTTCTTTTCCTATTGCTTTTTTAAAAATTTTTCTGGCTCATATCTCCAGGAAAATATTGAACACCAGTGATTTCATTTCCAGATTCAAAATGCAAACTTTCAAAATTATAACATTATGCATAATGCTATCTTAGATACATTTTACAAATATTTTCTCACTTAAAATGTTTATTACCAATAAGTTTTTCAATAATAATTATTATTAATGATTTTTATTAAGTTTAAAGATACAATTCAGGTATACATAATGATCATATTCATCATAGGGAATTTGTATCCATACATGATATATCTTGATTCCTCTTTTTTTTTCCCATTCCCCTTCCTGCATTCTTATTAATGATTTCTGAATTTTGTCACATTCTTTTTCTGAACCTGTTGAGATGATCAACTTTTTTAGTCTACTTTTACTGTGGTAAATTACTTTGATTTTCAAATATTAAAACAATTCTGCTTCACTAGATTAAACCCTGCTTCTTACAATGTAACATTCTTTTGCATATGCTGTTGACTCTATTTTCAAATATTTGTTAAATATTTACCTTTATTCATGACAGAAACCTGCCTATAATTTTCCCATCTATTAACGACTTGTCAGGTTTTCAACTTAAGGGTATGCTGGCCTAGTTACTTATATGGTTAGAAGAATTTGCTGGTGAAAACATCTGGTTCTGATGATTTCTTTACCCTATTTTTTTGAAAAAATTAGTTAAGATTGTTTTGATGAGTAGATTCAAGGTTTGAATTATCTATAGATCTATTTTATTGTCTTCTCCCCTTTGTTTGCAGTCACTAGCTCTCTGCTTCTTAGCACCTCTGTCTAAAAATTGTATTTATAATGCCACTTCATAAACTTTGAAGTTTTTACTTATAAAAATAGCATGCATGTGCAGATTGATTCATACAGAACAGTTACGTTGCATTTTCTGGCTTATTTGGTGACTTTAAAACACAAAATGGGTTCGATATATAGTGTCCTGGGACATCAAAGATTTAGGCAAACAGACAGATGTCTCAGTAAAAACTAAAGTAGAAACAAGTTCATTTAAGAACAAAGCATATAACACATATTTGAAAAATAAAATTCCTGTAAATTGAATGTACATTGGTAAAATGAAACTAGTCTGGAGATGATCCACCACAACTCCCTGAATCAGTACTGTTAGAAAAAGAACTGACTGGGATTAACAAGTTACTTAAAAATTTAAAATCAGAACATAAAACTACAGCTAAACAAAATGGTTTTATTCTACTTTTCAAAAAAATTTTTAAGAACCACTTGTGAAATATTTCCATTGTGATCAGGAATATCCCAAATTTGAGCCCATTCTGGGCAATTTAGCAATGGATCGAGACCCTCTCTGTCTCAAAATAAAAATATAAAATGAAGAAGGGCAAGTAACTCACTATGAAGGCTCTGGGCTCAATCCATAAGGCTAAAGAAGGTCCTTCCGTCAATATTCTTAAATCAGAAAAATACATAAATGGATATTTTCCAAATGTCTCATAGGATTTAGTCTATGGAAAAGCTTTTTATTGTTATGTAAATGGGCAGCTATTGTAAACTTTAATTGACAAGGTCAGAGATATATATGTAGAGATAAGAGACTTTGGAGCCACCTACCTGAAACCTCCCAGAATGCATGAATAAATATTGAAAGACAGCCTATGGAGGCACAAGTCCAAGTAAGGTCTGGCTTACTCTGTCCCTATCCTCCTTATACTCTGATTTATCACTTACATTGCTCCTAACATCAATCACATAACAGACCCCCCTGTTCCCTACATGAATTCCTGCACAAATATCCTTCTTTTGTCCTTTTTCATTGCTTTGATCCTTTGTGCTATGCCACAGTCATAAATGGTAGCAAGTGGCACCCATGCAAAGGGTAAATGGATACAACTCAATGCAGAGGACCAACCTTCTAAAGCCTGGAAAAGAAGCACGGATATCCAACTTCACATCCTAGAAATGGTAGAGAGGATGCCACAAAATAGTAGCCTGGAATACCTTTAGCAAGGTCACAGGTTGATTTATCAGCCTAGAAGTCATTTAACTGTCAATTCTAAATGAGCATGGATAGTTCATTTTTCATTCTGCTCTATTTTATTTTCATCCACACAGTATGCATCAAACTTTATCTAAAGAGAAAAAGCAATTTAAGGAACATTTGCAATGCCTCATAAATACATCTGAATGTTAAGTTTCTGAACATCAATTCATTAAATTACTGATAGTTATTCAACAACAATATTCAGAGGACAGCCTAGAGGTGAAAGACTGGTAATTTGACCAAAAGTGGAGGCAGTCCTTAGGTCCTATAAAAGCTATTCACCTTGCTACCCAGCATCTTTGCAGAGTAGCTATTTGTTTGATCCACTTAAACAACAGAAGTTCCCCTAAGAAGGATTCTCCTACTCCCTTAGCTCCCTTCCATTTTTGACCCTCTGTGGGAGGGTGGTCAGAATGGGGTTGAGGGGCTCTAAAATTATAATACAATATGGCAGTTGGATTTGTCTTACAAAAAAAGAAAAAAGAAAGCAAAATAAAAATAGAAAAAAAAATAAAAGAAAAGAAAAATTAAAAAGGAGAGGAGGATAAAGGCAACAAAAGTCAAGTCAGCAAGTTATTCTGAGCTGGAACAAATTTATCAAGAAAAAGGAAACCCATCATTATTTCTTGTGAAGGTACAAGCACATATATGTCTGAGCTCAAACCTATAATACTTATGGGAATATCTCCAAACTGTCCTATGATTTTCTTTCTAGGGTTTGAGGATTTAGCTCAGTGGTACAAGTGCCTGACTGGCACGCACGAGGTCATGAGTTTGATCCCTGGTACCAAAAAGGAAAAGAAAATTGGTGATTTTCTTTCCCCTTCTGTCTTCTCTCTTTTAACAGTTTAACAGAAAAGTTATAAAGTAGTTATTCAAGTTGATTGTTGGTTTTTTCCTTGGCCATGTGGTTAGAGTTAAATAGCTTTTGTCTTTGAAAGTATGTTTTACTAAAGACTGGTGACCCTCCCTGAGAAAGATTTTGGTTTTGGTTAACTTTCTGCCCTTAAGATGGTTGGGATTTGGTTCTTATGCTCTGGGGCAGTTCTCTTTTCTATGGTTGCTGCATTCCAGGACCTGGTTTGTTGGGCCTCTTTATGACCTTCCCAGAGTGTATCTGACCTTCACTTATCTCTGAGCTATATTTTTAAAAACTGGTCTTGATTTGACCTTAGACTCTCAAAAAATAAATGTAATTTTTGGTCCAAATTTATCAGTGTTTCTCCCTTAGGGTTAGGGTTAGGGTTAGGGTTAGGGTTAGGGTTAGGGTTAGGCTTACGGTTATAGTAACTCCTTCATTTCTCTCTCTTCTAGCATGCTGCTCCACCGGGAAAACTAACTCATTTTTATAACACAAATAATTTCGTTGATAAAACAAAAACATTCCCAGGGACTCTTACGAATTTATTACCAGTTTTAAACAGAAACAGGCCTATTCCACTAAAATAAACCATTCACCTAAGTCCCTTCTTAATAATAGTATTTGCTTTTACAGATATAAAAGGATGTAATGTTTTCTTTATAGTTCTTAACACAAGAGATCTCTGCTAATTAATGACCTATAGGAAAAGTTCTAACTAGTATACTTATAGTTACTGTTATAGTTTGTGTCTAGATGTTCCCCCAAAGCCTCTTGTGGTCCATGGAGGGAAGGCTTTTCAGAGGTGGCTGAATCTCGACTTTGTGATTCACTGATGATCCAAAGCTAGGATTAAAGATATGAGTGCTGCACCTGCCCTAGCATAGGTAGCCTGCATACAATATAAGGAACAGAAAGAGACTTATCTTCTATTTCTCTCTGTCTCTGTCTCTGTCTCTCTCTCTCTCACTCTCTCCCCTTTGTTTTGTTGCTTTTTCTGAGGTTAAGGGTGTGAACTGTTGCCCCTCTGCAGTGTGCCACCTTCCCTTAGACCTACCTGATTAGGGGCTATAACCTTTACAAACTGTGAGCTAAATAAACCTTTCCCCTCTATCTTTAGATGTCAGATATTTTGTCTCAGCAACAAGAAAGTTAACTATAACAGAATTTGGTAGTGAGAATGGGTTCATTACTGGACCATTACCTCGTCATGTAATGCAAGAGCCTTTGGAACTGGCTTGTTGGGAGGGGAAGAGTGAAGAAAACTTCAGAGATGCTGGCTGAAAAAGTAGAGCTGGAATGACTTAGACTGTATTGTTTTGAGAGTCTGCTCAGAGCTGACAGAAATCCTGTCATTTAAGATCAGGCTCAGGAAACTTCTGCTGGAAAAGACTGCATTGGTTGTTGGACTCTAAATGGTGTGTGTTATGACTTGGTAGAAAGTTTGGCTGCATTTTTCTCATGTCCAGAGACTTTGCCTGAGACTGAGATAAAGGATAGTGGATTTATTAATCTGACAGAAGAAATTTCAAGGCAGTCTAGCGTTGAAGTGGAGACATGGCTAGTGTTGGAAGCTTTTAGCCAAATTTATGTTGTGAATAAACAGCAAAGAACCTGGCAAAATGATTTTAAAAATTGTGGTTTGGCAAGAAAGGAAGCTCCCAGTAAAGTTGTGGATGGAAAAGATAGAGCAGTGGAGATCTTGATTGCTGATAAGGAATCCGAGAAGAGAAAAGATAGCCAGAGGACATCACAGGAAGCAGCAGGAATCCACCCTTTGCAGCCTCAAAATTGCAAAAGTGAAAGACTTTGCTTTGAGAAGAGACCCTCAGAGCACTATGTTCCAGAATGCCAGCAGCCGCACCATGTTCCAGAATGGAAGCAGCATAGAGAATTTGTTCCTCATAATTAAATTCAAAGTTCTCAGAGATCAAGACATTCAAGCTCTCGAGCCAAGAGAGAGAGAGAAGCCTAGCTATGACTCCAGTGGCAGCAGACCTTGGCATCATCCACATGGCACTGGTTTTAGGTGCATGCAGAATAGAAGAGTTGTGGGGTCAGAAACACTTCCACTCAGACTTCAGCAGGCCTGGGAAGCCAGGCAATGTGCCCCTAAAAGAGCAGTGTGCCCATGTGAGAACACTGTGGGAAACTGAGTGTGAAGCCAAAGAAGCAGTAGAGACCCCAGCAACTTGGAGCAGATGGGAATGTGGATCACCTGTGGAAAAACACACGGAAGAAGCAGCATGGGTCCAAGAGAGAAGCTATGGGAGCTACAAACACCAGCAGTGTCATAGGGGCAGAGCTCCTCAAGCCCTTTGGAGTTCACATTTTGCCACATAGAGCTATACAAGCTATAGGATTTAAGATTTGCCCTGCTGGATTTTGGGCTTGCTTTTGTCCCATTCTTCTGTATCCTCTTGTTTGAAATTTTCAGAATGGAAAAGTTTATCTTGTGCCATTCAGTGTTGGAAATGTTTAACATTTTTTCACTTGTACAAGAGCTCACAGCTAAGAGTTTGCTTTAAATCTCAGTAGAGATTTATGACTTGGACTTTAAGACTGTTAAGACTTTGACAACTCTTGGAGATGGGCTAAGTATATTTTAGGACTGTACGTGAGTCTTTGAGGGGCCAGGAGTGCTATAGATTTTGTCTAGATGTTCCCCCCCAAACCTCATGCAGTCATAGGGTTTGTTCAGAGATGACTGAGAGTGTGTGATTGATTCACAATGTGATGCTGGGATTAAGGGTGTGAGTACTACACCTACCCTAGAGCAGGTAGCCTGCATACAACATAAGGGACAGAAAGAGGCTTGTTCTCCCCCCCTCCCCTGTCTGTCTCTGTGGTGGGTTGACAACTGGTGGTTAATTAGTAACAACCAGCAGAACTGAGTCTGCATGAGGTGCTGGGTACAGATGGCATGCCTGAGGTTTTCTGCCAACACAAAAAGGAGAACTGGAGAAGAATAGTGTTGGTTCTCCTGGGTGTTGTTGGTTCTCCTGTTGATGTTGGTTCTCCTGGAGGAGCTTGCTGAGCTACTTTCCTAATAGGAACATGGCTGTTCTCATCGTCAGACGAGCTCAGGACCTTGTTGTCACTGAGAATGGCTGCGATTCACTTTGTGGGCACTCTGGTCTTTATTTTACCACTTCTTGGATCCACAGGGGAAGATGGTGTGCTGTTCAATCTCCTGGAGAGGCTTGTCGTGCTGGCTTCCTGATATGAACTTGGCTATTGTCACTAAAGATAGCTGTTGTACTTTTGGGTGGAACCCTGGTCCTTACTTTGAGTGTTACTTCTTGGATCCAGTGCAGAACCTTCAACCTGTTGGCATCATCCTACTGGCACAGGTTTTCTGGCTTCCACCACTGACCTTTGGGCCTTTCCAGTGCAGCTACCATGAAATAGACTTGCATGAGTCATTGTTGTGTGCTCCAGGCCTCCAGCTGGACTCATGGGGGAGGGCACTGTCATGGGCTTTAGGTCTTCAGCTAGACTCAAGCACAATGTTACCATGGACTCCAGGCCATCAGCTGGATTCTTTGTGGTCTTTAGTGTGTGGACAGATTTCCTGTACTCTTTATGTGACTTATTAGACTCTTTATGTGACTATTATAAAGCAATTCTATAAATTATGCATCCTGTATGTAACTGTTTTCCTTGCACTCTTGACTACAAAAGTACTCATTGTTTTTCCTTTCTCACTGCTTTTTCTGTCTTCTGCCACCATGAACTATTGATCCTCTGCCATGTGCCACTCTGGAAGCCAGTGGATTTTGGACCGAAGCCTCTATAAACTGTGAGCTAAATAAAGCTTTCCTCCCCTAACTTTGTGGTTTGAGTATTTTTTGTCTCAGCGATGAGAAAAGTAACTAAGACAGTTACAAACCTAAAACTATAGAAATGATTCTTAGATTTCAATTTAGGCAGTATATGTGTAGTGGACTGGTAACAGGTGGTCAACTTAAACACCAGTTGAATTGAATCAGTGTGGTGCTGAGCATGGATGGCCACTTGAAGACTGTTGCCAGCATAAAAAGGAGACCTAGAGAGGGAGAGCAGCATTGTGGGTTCTCCTTAGCATTGTCATTTGGAGCTGTTGTTTTTCCAGGAGGAGCCTGACATGCTGCCTCCCCTGATATGAACTCGACTGTTATCATTGGAGGAGCTCAGGACTTTGTTTCTGAAAATGACTGCAGTCTACTTTAGGGGAGCTTTGGTCCTTACTTTGAACACTACTTCTTGGACCCAGAGGGTAATGTGTGTGCTGTTTAATCTCCAGGTGAAGCTTGTCATGCTGGCTTCCTGATATATATACTCAGCTGTTCTCATTGCCAGAGGAGCTCAAGACCTCATCATCACTGGGGATAGCTGTTGTAATTTTCAGAGGAGCCCTGGTCTTTATTTTGAGTGTCACTTGTTTGCCCAAGTACAGAACCCTTGGCCATTGGCACAGATCCTTCACCCTGCTTTCTAGCTTCCACCACTGACCTTTGGGCCTTCCCAGTGCAGATCCATTAGGTAGACTTGCATGGGTCATTGTCGGGGGCTCTAGGTTTTCAGGTGAACTCATACATGTCATTGCCATGGGATCCAAGCCCTTGGCTGGATTTTTTAGGTCTTTAGTGTTGTGGACAGATTTCCTGCCCTTTTTTTGTATTTGACTCCTTGGGTGACCGTTACAGATAATACTATAAATTATGTGTCCTGTATGTAATTGGTCTCCTTACAATCCCTGACTACACAATATGTAAGAGTGCATTCTGGCTTAACTATAATTGTTTTGTGTATTTGTACGTTTGCCTATTTATGGTGTATTAATAACCAGTTAAAATACCTTCAACACTTTTGTTTAAGAAAAAAATTGTTTTGAGCTCAATAATTTCTTTTTAGTTTTACTTTTTTAAAAATTCTTTTTAGATTTCCATGGAAAGACCATTTATATAGGATTTTAGAGTAGCCAAACTTATTTAAAACATTACTAGATAAAGCCTGACAGGCTCAAGGCTTACATAGGAATAAAAGCTCTAAAGTTTAATAACAGAGGTTATATATGACATAGGTTGATCGGTATATGTTTCTGCATATTAATTTTCATGTATATATTTCATTTAAATTGGCATATAGGTAAATAAACACTCACACCATTGTTGTGAGTGGTGACATAGAGATCCTCTAATTTCAATGGGGAGCAAAACAGGCTTTCCTGTTAGATCAGAAAACTTGTTTGAATGTCACAGATGAGACCATAGTTTAAGTTAGGTCGTTACATTTTACACACACACAGAGAGAGAGAGAGAGAGAGAGAGGAAAAAAGGCTTATTCTCTATCTGCTGCAATCTTGATTTCCAGAAGCCCATGTTATATTTCTTATAAATCCATTTGCTCAAATAATAAAATATATTTACTAACATATAAATAGAAATTAATTTTTTTCTGCAAAGCATCTTTTAAAGATAGACCTATTACCTTGTTAGAATCATGGCAAGTTTTAGTTGCATGATTTTTTCCTTCTTTGGAAATTTTTGCAAACTATTAACATGGATGCCTGGAAGGGTAGCTCACCCTTATAATTCCAGTTTCTCGGCAGGGTAAGGCAGGGGATGGGTCATAAATTCCAGGCTAGCCAGAGTAGCTTCATGTAACCCTGGGTCAAAATCAATCAATAAATAAAATGGACTGAGGTAACTTAGTAGTAGAGTAACTTAGTCATAGAATAGTAGAGTAAACTTAGCTAACATGCAGGAGGTCCAAGTTCAATCCTCAATATTGCAAGAAACAAAACACACACAAACAAATGTCTCAACATTTAAAATAATTTAAATGGAAATCATTTGCAGGAAAAATGAGACTATTTTTAAACTATAAAATGTGACCTAAAAACAAGAAAGCTAGCACATTAGATAATTAATGACAGAACAATATGGAGCCCACACAATTGAGAAGAAGAATGCAGTTTTACCTCTTTAAATAGTCACATCAAAGTAAGGGTATGGAACTATATTTCATGTTAATATCTGAATGATTAGTTCTGCAATTTTAATAGCATATAAAACTTCATCTGCAAAAATTCTGGTTCATAGTGAAAGCCAAATATGAATCATCATTTTAAAACTTCTATGACCTATAATAGGTAAAAGAAAAAAACCCAAAAATTTTGAAAACCCTGAAAGGACCTGTTTAATGCATGACACAAAAAAATTCCATTCTGTGGGGAAAAACAACAACCCAAACTATTTCCAGACAGCTTCACCATC
The DNA here is from genome assembly GCA_004027295.1 of Dolichotis patagonum. NCBI lineage: Eukaryota > Metazoa > Chordata > Mammalia > Rodentia > Caviidae > Dolichotis > Dolichotis patagonum. The sequence continues at coordinate 40,731 of PVJX010005679.1, read as the reverse complement.
ATTCATCTTCACAGTACAATCAGGGGGCACAGGGAGGACAGGAAAAGATATTGCATCATTCTGAATTCCCTCCAACTAATTTATCACTCTAGCTTATAACAGGTACAGAGAATTTTTAAATGGAATTCCCAAATTTCGCAAGAGATTTTATTCTGGCAGGCAGTTGAACTTTGCTGTTTTTTATTTGCCATTACTTATAGAGCATGTTTAGGCTCTTTGTAGAAAGAGCTTCCTTAATTGGCCTGGAATTCAAACTATTTTCCAGGTACCATCTAACTACTGTGTGCTCTGCCTTAGCATGTAACTTTTTAGTTGCTTTCTGTATGCTTTCTCACAACTGTTGACCACACCCATACATATTAGTTAGGAGTTGGCAAACAGTGATGGCAGATTCTGTATGCAGAAGGTTTTCTCTACAGGCCCCTTTTTTGTGTGGGATCTTGTCCTTCAACTTCTAGCTGTCTTTGGGGTTTTAAACTCTGATTTATGTCTCTCTTGCTCAATGCAAAGACCACTGCAAGTCTATTTTGAAAGGAAAAAGAATGATTGCTTTCATGTCATAAAATTTAGAACCTCTGCTTGCTGTAAACACCACAAACAAGCTGTGTCAGAGATGCATCTTTTCCTTAAGTGTTGTTGATTTTTTTTCTTAGTAATTTACAGTGGTATAGATATGTGGGAAGTGATAGTTCAGCTGGAGAGGAAGCTTCTCCATCCCCTTTGCTGACAAGGTACAGCTGTATGACTTGTTCTTGCCAATGAAATATGATTATAGGTAGTTCATGCTCACATCTGAGCTGATGTTTCTTGAAAGGCAAGTGTGCCTCTTGAATAATCTTGTCTTGCTTCTCCTGGGTGTAAATAATTTTTATCAAGGACACAGTAAAATCACAGGATCATAGAGAGCATCTCAACCCCAAAACTAATTTGCTGAATTGAATTATCACAAATTTAGGGCTCTGGTTGCTACAATAATTTAGTTTACTCTATCACATGATCTAGAATGGTAAGCTGAAATCTGTATGGTCAAAATATATAAATAAATGATTATAAACTAGAATAAGTTTCAAAACACAATTATTAAAAGAAATATTTCAACAAATACTAGAAGAAAGACCATTCTCAAAGGAAATATTGCATTAATAATGATGTTCAAACTAACTACTGATGTGAATATTACGAATTAACAAGTGTATCATATATAATTTATGAGATTACATGAAAGAAAAATTAAAGAATCCAGAAATGATGAGAAAAATACACTGTTGATGGGATTATAATCAATGAAATCTATATGACAAATAGTTCAGAAATATGTTCAAATTTTTAAATGATTATATACTATGAGCCAAAGATAACACCTTGCTATTTTTTCAAGAAGAAAATTAACACAAAGGAATTTAAGCATCAAAATGTTCATCATTTTTTGAAAACCAAAAAGAAAAAGAACATTAGTGAGATTAGCTATTCATTATACAAATTATGCCAGTATCACAAAATTATGGTCATAACTAACATACTTTGGCTATTATTTCACTTATGAAATGCTATTTTCCATATGCAAACACATACTTTTCATTTGTAAGTGGACTTGGGTGTATGTAGAGAGTAAGGGAACAGACACAGAAGATTCTGCACAGATGTGTACCAAACAGGACTAATGATGAGCAGTAATGATAGTATTCCTGTTTATATTCTTTGAACAAAATCATTTTTTATGTGAAGCACTTACTAACATTTTAATGGTAGAAAAAGACTAAAAAAATAATTGATTCTTCAAAATGCACACACAAAATGTAACTTTAAAATATCTATCAAGAATAATTACTTACCTAAAGGGATAAAGTCACCAAGATTCAGATTCTTATCTTATACTACTCTCATTTTTTGGCAAGTCAGTCATCGAAAATTGCATTTTGGGAACTCACCATGTGCCAGATGTCATGTCTTTAGAAATCAGTTATGAATCTGATCTTATGGTTTACAGAGGAGGATTCTGCATTTTAGGGACATAAGGATATTTCTTGGGCATTTAGGGAACACTACAGAGTGTCATATGTGTCAAAGAATCTACAACATACACACTTTGTCCACTTCTATCAGCAATGAAAAGAGTAGATGCACTAGCCCCATTTTTAATCTTTCCTTCTCTTCTTTTTAGCATCCAGAACTATTGCCAGTGTTTTCTAATTGTTTTAGTCTCCATAGGTATATTTTTTTGGCTTAGAGATATTTAATTTTCTTCCATGCTGACTTTCCCAAGATTTTGAATTTATTTTCAGGGCTCTGTTGGAAATTAATGTGTTCAGTCACTCCCCATAGGGAAAGCTGAGAGAGAAAAAGATGTTATCCCTAAGATGGTAGATATTATAATTTGTAAGATTAAATTATTATTATAATTATCTTTGATTAAAGCATCTATCTCTTATTTCTAAAATACTGGTGATGAAAAGTGGAACTTCTTGGAAATTTCTGTAACTAATGTTAGAAGTTTTAGGCTAAGTTCCTGCTGTAGCACACAGAACTGTCTAGCGTCAGGGCGTTATAGCAGAGGGACTGTTAAAGAGCAAACAGACTAATTATCTTGTGTACTAATGGCTAGGGGAAAAAATACATTTCTGAATTACAATTTTGATTTAACACAGTGGTAATGGTAAACTATCTTTTAAAACTGTCATATTAAATAGATAAAACTCTTCACTCTGATAAGAAAGACAATGTGGAAACCTTTATTTTTCCTAATGAAAGTTCTCCATCTGTCATGGCCATCAAAAATAGTGACTTTTCTTCTGTTCGTATATTAGATAAAAATCTAGGGAACCTGAATGTGACTTTAAGCATTTTAAGAAATATATAAATCAACATTACAAAGCAAAATGTTCACTTTACACTTGAGAATTGCTATATCTGTACATTATTTGGACAGAGGTTTGGGAATATATTTGTTTCACATGATTTCAGAATGTTTTTGGTGGCTTGTTTGTACTTTCACATCTTTTCAATTCTGCCAAAATTACAATCTTTACTAATTCCTTTGCTAGTCAGTTCATAAGTCTCTGCATGTTTGCCATTTTCATTTCCATCTTTTAACTACGTTACATTATTATTGTCTTTAGTTGTTAGACCGCTACCCCCATCAAAGGTATTTATGTGCTAATTAGGTTCTGATAATTAAGGTTCTGATAGTATTAAAGTTACCCACCTGTTGACCTCAAAATAGGCATATTAGCCTGTGTTATCCAGGTAAGCCAATGTAATCAGAGGAACCCTTAAGAATAGAAGAGGGCAGTAGAAGAGGATAATCACAGGATCATGTGACTGAGGAAAATGAAGGAGGGATGCAATGTTGCTGGTGTTGAAGACAAAAGAAGAGGACTATGAACAGAAGAAGGAGGGAGACTTCTCAGAGCTGAAAAGGCAAGGAAATATTATGATTTAGAGCCTCTAGGAAAGAAAGCAGTTCTACTGACACCTTGATTTTAGCCTAATGAGCACCATGCCAGCATTTTATCCTGCAGAATTGTGCTGTTTAAATCCCTAACTTTGTGTAATTTCTTACAGCAATAATAGAAAACTAATGCATAAACCCTTAGATTTTTGCCTCAACAAACTCACTTCTTAATGTCCCCAAATAGTCAGGTTCTACTCATAGACCTCTGTTAGCACAATGCTTATTCCTTTTAGCCCTTTGAAGCATGTCAAATCCTTAACTAAAATTTAACTTAGCTATCTATAGCCATTTCTGGATTAGTGTACAAATTCCAAGAGTCTGATCCTTTCTGTCTTTTGCAAAGAAGATATCAATAAATGCGTAGGGAGGCATTAACTACCCCTTTTTCTTCCCTACATACACATATTGCAAAAGAAATCAGACAGACTTTCAAACAAAATCATCATAGGGCAAAGAAGTCAAATGCTATAAGCTTTCCTTTCCTCACCTGTAAGAGTCAGTGTGAATTAATTTGTCTTTAAGAACTTGGGAGGTGCCTTACATATCGTTGTTTCAGTTTTTCAACTTTCCATGTGTCTTTTACAGAAATCTAACATTAACGTCACAAAATACTCTTTAAATTCAAATTTGTAAACACTTAAAAATATTTCAGGAATTTGGTGTTTAAAATGTCTATTTTATCACAGACACTTTTCCTGGGATAGTTTGCACCTCTATAACCACATCTCTTTTCTGTCTTTTGATGTTTTTTTCTCCTAAAGGAACTTCCTAAAGATGCTTATTCTGTAGCCTCACCCTAGATGACCATAGTTATTTTCAGGGCATTAACAAATGTAGACTGACACAGTACCACATTTATATTTCTAGCATAGACCACTCCTCTGGCTTTACAACCAGTGTTATCTAACTCATTATCTGACATCTTTGAAATAACTCACGTGTACCTCAAATTCAACAAATCTGAAGTCTTGACTGTGATACATTAGAAGTAACTTTCAGTAAGAATAAGAAGCCTTATTATCTTTTGAAGGAAAAAGAAATTCAATTCAGTATTTGAGAACTAAGGAAAACATTTTAGATACTTAAATAAGAGAGGGTTAAATTGTGACTTTTGCTATTTACATGTGTGCTTTTATTTTTTGTCCCCATCTCCTGTGTTACAGTATTTTATTCTTTCTATTCCTTTGGCTTCCTAAATAACCCTTGATTTAATTTCAAGGCAAAATAATCTATCCACTGTGACAAAAGAGACAAATTGTTCATTAGTTTCATTCTAGAGAGTATTAAAATTTAACCAGGCTTTGAGGATTTGAGAAATGAGAACACACAGTTTGAAAACAATTCAAAGGTACAATGAAAGACAAAGAGAAGCCTACTGTGGTGAGGATCTTGAAGTGGGCATGAAAGGGTCAAGGAAAGACTTTAGGAGTTGGTGGATCACAAGTCACTTCAGTCCTTCTCAACGAAGAAGAGAAAGGCAAAGAGTTTAAAAGCAGCTGTAGAATTTCAAGACAAGTATCCCATGATGCTTTGCACTGAGAAACCTGGACAATCTATTCTTCAACTGAGGAAGAATGGGGGAAATATGTGTGGGAATTAAGAGAAAAATCCACAAGCATGAATAAATTCTGAGATCACGAAATCCAGAGAGACTCTTTCCACACAAAAATCCTGAGCAGTCTTAGAAAATGGAAGACAAAGTCATCCAACTGTGACATTGTCACAGTTCTGTTACTTGGGACTGGTGCGACTGGAAGGTCAGGTATCCTTATCCTCCCCAATAATTCTATGTTCTCTTCCAAACCTGTGCACTTTGCACATAAGAATAATCTACCCATGTAACAAACACCCTTTGCTATGTAATCAAGACTATAAGTATAAATAATATTTATTTTACATCGAAACATAATATTAGAGCTCTTTTGGTTACAATCTAGTAATTTAAGAAAAACTTTATGTATCAGCTGACTTGGTCAGGAAGTCCAAAATGACACTTCCAAGTGTCACTTGATGTAAAATTTCATATTCTCTTTCTAACAATCTCTCATTCTCCTTGTTGACTTGCTGTTTGTCTCTTCTTCTCTTTACATAATTATATTTTTACTTCTTATTACAAGAAGTGTTCTCCATTTGGCCAGAGAAAATGACCACTGCCAAATGCAGCTTCCCACAGTCTCAGCTCAACAACCAATAGAATGAAAGCATGGTTCACCTTTATAGGTATGTTTAGCTCCCAGGCAAGATTCTCATTGGCCCTGCTAGTGTCATGTGCTTATCTCTGGCTTATTCAGCATGTCTGCAGGAATAGGGTGCTGTGACTATCCAAGCCTAGGCCAACCCCTCAGCCATTTTACTGGAGCATTGAGAATGGGGGAAGCATCTTCCAAAACAGCAGAAAATGAGATAAGGGAAGTATGCTATTCAATAGAAATTACAAATGCCACCCAAAAATTCTCTCCCATTACTAATTCTTCTGAAGTTGAGTACTGGTATGTTTTGAATGTTTGTGTCATCTCAAAATGTAGGAGGGTAGGGTCTTTATAAAAAGCCATTATGAATGGGACTAGTTTTCATATAAAATAGTCTCAGAACTAATTAGTCCCTTTGGTCATGTGAGGTCACAGTGGAAAAATGTCTGTCCATGAAGGAAGTAGACCCTTTCCAAACACCAGATCTGCTGATGTCTTGATCTGCTGATACCAACCGCCAAAACTCTGAGAAATAAATTTCTGTTTATAAACTACCCAGTCTATTGTTAATATTTTGTTAGAACAGCTCCAAAATACTGAGACAAATACTAAGATCATTTATAAGCTGTTTGATAAACAATATCTTAACATGATTCATTAAAGACATTTGGGTAGCAGAGAGGAGAAGGTTATGTAGACTACAAAATCAAGGTTGATGTCTTATGGTTAGCTTTAATTTTCTGTCATTACAATATTTTTTTCCTTTCAGATTCCATAAAATATATTGTTACTTTTTGTGGGCTGTCAAACTAGCAGATCTTTGTCTTGTAAATTTATGCCTTCCTAATGTAATTTCTGATATTATACTAGGCAAAAGAATAAACACCAAATAACAAAATGTTGAAAACTTGTCATGCCCCCTATATAACATAGTATGATTAAAATTTGCATTTCTTTTCCTAAAAATGCAAGAGAATCCTAGAGAAGAAAACCCAATTCATTAATATTCAGGAATACCAAGGATAAGTAAATCTAGCAATTTCTTTTCAACTATATACTAGGATTAGAATAAGAAAGACAATTCTAGTTTAATATTTATAACCCATGGAAGTGTGTAAGTTATAAGCTTTTCAAACTACATTTTTCCAAGTTCCAAAAGGTATATTTAGAAATAAATTCAAAGAACATTAGTGGAGAAATAGGTGAAACACTCTTGCTTATGACAAAATATGAGATAAATGGCAATTCTAAAATGTCATAGCACCATATTACCAAAATCTATTTGACTTTTATTAATGTTGCCACTGAATCTGTCTTTAAAAATATAGATAAAGAGCAAAATAAAAGGTAAGTAATAGAGAAAATGGTGATAGATCTTTTGCAAAAGGAAAGGGGCCTAAGAGATGGAGAGAGGAGAAAAAGAGTGGAAGGGAAGTGGATGAAAAACAATGTTTTTAAAAAGAAGTGTTATGTACAGACACAACCTGAAAAGAAAGATGCTGCTTAATGTAATTCCTACAGTGATCCTGAACCTAGGGGCTGACACTCCTTAAGTTGGTTTTGTTTTTCAGATAAATTCATTTGCTTGCGTTGTCTTTCATACAGGACAAAATCTTACTTTTTGGAGCTGCAGTCACAAACCCAACTCTATGCCACAAACATAAGGGGATTATATTTTCTGTTAGTATAAAACGTAGCTTTGCAATGTAGTATTTGTGATTTTAATTTCCTCAAACTAATCATAACTATGTCAGCAAATACAATGTGATCCTACTTAATTGATAGAGAACTAGGCAGAACAGTTTATTTTCATAGTAACTTTGTTCATCAATGAGAGTTAAAATGCAAAATTGGTAAACAAACTTGTACTTCTTGAATGATTATGAAAATGGCATTTAAGTCATAAAACTTGGTTCAGAAGATTAAGCCAAATAAATGCAAGGGGCATTATCTCAATACTTCAGATTGGCCTTCCTGTAATCATATACCTAGAGGTAGAGTTTTCCTAATCAGAGCTTCACTCTGATCTGTCCTTCCTGAAGCCACCAGATGGAATTCACATTGCCTGGTACTTTGCAAACCCAGTAAAAGAGGAAATCTGGAGGACACATACTCTCATACCGTGTTTGCAACTTCATGAAAATGCTGCTTGGGCTTTAAAAAACGTAATGACAATTGAAAGTAAAGCCATTTTAAGATGAATATCAGCCTCTTGCATTGCTAAATTGACTGAGTTTGGTATGATTGAAAAGATTCTTTCCAATTCCATATGTGCAGAATCCCTTAGGGGTTATCTGGAATGTAAACTTCTTTGATCAAAGGAAGCTCTAGATAGGAAAACAAGCCCGGCTTTCCACTGCCTCAGACCCAAGGGAACCAACAGTCTCCACTCACTTGACAGAGACCTCCAGCAAACTGTATTAACTCCATGTTGTCCAGAACCGCAACTCACAGCCTGCCTCTTTCCCCTCTTTACAAAACCACCATGCTATGGCAAAAATTAAGTAATACCTATAGGTCAACATAGTATAATCAACTAACATATTTTTCAAGAAATCACTGAAATTATCATTTTTAAAAGCATCAGTGTTACATGAAAACTTTGGCAAAACAGTTAAATAAATAATATAAAACAATGTACCACACGAATCTGTGAAGTTCAACCGTAAGACTGGGATCCATCGGTAAGTATATCACCACTGACAAATCCTCTGCATGCACCTTACTCTCTGGCCATAATGCATGTATTAATGGATAAATTAAGAAGTTCTGAGGGAAAGACAACTGTGTGTCCCTGTAGTTCTACTTTGATAAGCAATTATATACTTGGTCTCTAAATCTCATAGCAGAGTAGGGACAGTTCAAGTTTGTAAAAACTTTTGGAAGCTTGTACTTGTGTGCTCTTACTGAGGGAAAAGTAAGACCTGATGATACCTATCTGACCATCTTCAAATGCTCTTATTTGAGATCTCTTACAGATACACTAACAAAAACTGAATACCTTAGGTTATTATTTTTTAAGTAGACTTGTTTACAAATGATTTTTGAATTACAGAAGAGTTGTAAAAATTGAACAGTTTTATACACTCTTTAGATCCCCTTAAATTAATATTTTATATAGTCATGGTACATTTATCAGAATTGAGATAATTTGAGAAATTATGTGTTAATTAAAGTATAAACTTCATTCAAACCTCCCAAGTTAACTCATTAATACTCTTTTTGTGTTCTGGAATTCAGTTGCATTTAGGAACTATGTAATTTTCTTTTTCTCTTTTTCTCTTCAAATGATACAATTGACCTAACTTTCCTGTTTGTAAGAGATTTGGTCTTTCAAGTTAATGAGCAACTATTAATAACTTCCCATTCTTGTTTTAAAATAGTGTTAACCTTTTGCATTAAAGTTAAACTCTTACATTAAACCACTGGTTCCTTTATATCAATAATAACTTTAAATGAGCATAACAAGATGAACTAAATATCTCACTGATTCTAAGCAGATGCAATCTCCTAGCAAAATCCTTTCACCTAGGAAATGATTTTCTGATAAGTTAAATGTGATTGATTCCAAAACAACTCTAAATAGTTTCTGTTAGGAATTTTCCAGCCCATTTACAGCTCACACCAGCACTGTCTTCAAATGTAGATAAATTTTGAGGTGTTTAGAGGCAAGGATTTACTCTTACTCATATTTGCATCCTAAATTTGCCTTAACATTAATAAAAAAATTTGTTGAATTAATGGATATGTGAATTTCCTAGACTTGTCATGCTACAATGAATTGAAATTGTGACACTTTCAGGTTAATTAGGCTCCAGGGACTTCACCTCTGACTGTGCTTGGGGTGTTTTGGTATAGATGGTTTCAAAGGACTTCATAGATGCCACATTATAGACAGATTCACGGAAATGTCATGAACCTGTGTAGAATAACACCAGAAAATTTAGCAAGTTTTAAATATTTAATGTTTCTTTTCAAAGAGAACTAACAAGAACTTTTATCAAGAATCAAGATATTATGGAGAATTGTGCCTACAGCACAATGATGGGCCTAAAGTGAAATATTGGTCTTATCTTGCTTGAGCATTAAGTAGTTTCCTAGTGGTGAAGGTATCAAAGCAATTGTTCTAAGGTTTTAAACACCCACACAGGAAGTAGGCTAGGCCAGACATGTGCCCTGTGGCCACCCTACTGTTCTTGTCTCAGTGTAAATTTAAATCCTCATACCTTGATCTCTTTTTTTTCTATCTTCCTGTCTGGATTACGAGACTCCTACAAATAAACTAGTTCATATATGTATTTGTACAAATCCTTTTGACACTGCATGCAGTATCCATGACATTCTCATCCGTGGATTAAACAATTGGTCGATTGAAAATATTTTTTAAAAAGTTGTATCTGTATTGAACAGGTGAAGAATTTTTAATGTTCACTAAACAAATATGGTATTACAATTATTTATGTAACATTTATGCTATATTAGTTATTAAAGTGACTTTGAGATGATTTAAAATACAGAAGAGAATGAGTATAGGTTGTATGTAAATATCATACCTTTCAATAATACAAATTTAAATATTTGAAGATTTTGGTGCTTCTAGAACCAATCTGTGATGAATACCAAGGAGCAGATGTAGTTGTTTATATATTTTGATTGCTTCATTAACAGCCTAGATTACCAAAATAATTTAAGTAGGAAGGGCTCTACACAACAGTAAACAAATTCCTACAAGTCAGAAAATCAATATTTTCTTTTCTTTTCTTTTCTTTTCTTTTCTTTTCTTAAGTCTACAAGTCTTGAAAGTCTGCCAAGGTTAATTTTTACATAATATCGTGGGTTTTAATTTAAATATGTCTCTCAAGCAGAATTTCATCCATTATAGCATGATCTGATTTTAATGTGTCTCTCAGAGTTCATGTATTGAAAAGTCACTCCTCAAGGTAACAGTGTTGAGAGATGAGACTTTTGGGGAGTTGTTCAGACCCTGAGATGCTGTCCTATGAATAAATTAATGCCTCTACACAGAAGGCTTGCTAATTTCATTCTTCACATGGACACTTTCTGTTGCCCTGGTGTACTATTCCCTTTGTGGGTGGCTTTCAAGGTAGTTAGCTGAGCTCTTGACCGTGTACCAAATCAATTCAAAACAGATCAAAGACCCAACTGGAAGACCTTAAATTATGAAACTGCAAGAAAACATAGAGGATACACTTCTAGACACTGGAACAGGCAAAAAACTTTTATAAGAGTCCAATAGTAGAGGGAGAAAGAGCAAAGTAAATAAATCAGAGTGTAGCCAACTAAGAATAGGAGAAGAATCAATTCCCAGAGTGAAAGGACAGCCTATAGAATGGGAGAAACTATTTGTGTACTATTCATCCAATAAGAGATCAATATATAAAGAATGTAAAAAAAAGAGACCTAAAAATGTGATATAAAGTAGAATATTGTTTAGTCAATGAAAGAAAAGAAATCCTGTCATTTGAAGCAGTATGCATGGGACTACTGTATATAACATATACTGTATATGGTGTGTGAAGTAATAGAGATACAGAGAGACAAAGAGCCTGCTGTCATTCATACACACAGGCTAAAAAAATGTGATTTCATAGATGTAGAAATCAAAAAGATGGTCACTGGAGTTTAGCAAGGAAGGAGAATAAAGGTAAGTCAGATAGTGATACCAAAATGCAGTTGGATAATATGAACAATGATAGTGACTTATAGCATAGTAAGGTAATTATAGTTTACAACAAATACAAACATATATATTTACTATATAAATACTACGTGTGTTTATTATATATTTTACAAAGAACTAGAAGAAAGGAACTAGAAGAAGGTTTCCACACAAGGAATTGATACATATTAAAGGAGATGAAAATGATAATTACTCTGATATGATGTCAAATATTCTATACATGTATCAAATTATCACACTGTATCCCTTAAATATGTGTGAAGCAATAATAAATAAAAATGAGGCTGGGCGTGATGACACACTTCTGTAATACCTGCACTCAGGAGGGTGAGGCAGGAGGATTGCCATGAGTTCAAGGCTAGCCTGGGCTACAAAGTGAGTTCAAGGCCAGCCTGAACTGTATAGCATGATCCTGTCTCAAAAAGACAAAAACTAAAAAAGCAAATGAAATTCTAATAGCATATATATATATATATATAGGTTCTTTGTCTTATGTCCTTCACAGTGTGAAGACACAGCAAGAAGGTCACCATCAGAAATCAGTGCCTTGATTTTGTATTTCCAATTCCCCAGATCTGTGAGACAAAACATTTCTCTTCTCCATAAATTCCCCAGTGCCAGATATTCTGTTACAGCAGCATCAAATGGGCTGACATGGCCTTCTCTGCTCTAACATTTCCTAAAACTCTGAAAGGAGAACCATGATGGAGAGAATTGAGGAACTAACTATTCGCTGTTTAGAAGATGGAAGTTTGGCCATGATTGTGAGTTCTTGGCCGTACAAACAGCCAATGACATTATCCATACATTGCTCTTGGATGTTCCAGAAAAGAATCTGCGTGGGATTATTCACTAAGAGATGAGGGAACCAGTTTGACCTCTGTAAGATCATAATAAACATTGTTGATTTTACTGGGTTTATCAGGTAGAATTTAAAGCAGAAATGAGGATAATTTAGAGTAGGAGTGAATAAGATGTTTCTAAGAAGCACTGGGCGTTAAATAATTTTGTGTTTCTGGGTCTTTGTCTAAACTACTCTACACTTGTACCTGGAATGTAGATATAAGCAGCTAGATCTGCCGGTGTTTTTATAAATCACTACTTACAAAAAGACATGGTGGGTGTCTGCATTCATCCTTTGAGCCTTAGTTTAAAATCTTGGCTTAAAGGTAGGGAATTTTTTAGGCCTTTCCTAAGGCAAACTCATATTTGGAACAAACTCAGATGAAGATTTAGATTCCTTCAGTTTACACTCATGGGCCTGGTCCTCACCCCCATTCATCTACACTGAATGCTTTGGGATCTTGTGTCTGAGAATGAGACGCAGGTCAGATGTGTGAAGATGGTCTCCTAATGCACAGCTAGCATATTCAACAAAATGAAGAGGTTTATTGATTTAGGACATAAATAACTCAGTAGCAATTATATAAATTATAACAATATGGTAATGATTAATTCCAGCAATGTTTTTATTTACTTTATTCACCCACAAACTGTGAAAAGTCAAACCTCAGTTTCTCCAGGAATACAGTGTTTGAGGAAAGGGTTTCTACGTGAGAAAATTTTTGGTGAATATGGAGTTTATCAGACAGTAATTTATGTCTTATTTCTCACCTTCCTGGTACAAATCTTTTGTTTCCCTTTGTTTACCTCTAAAAGTACAAGTTGAATGCAACATCTTTGCTTTCCTACCTTTCATCTCTTCTTTATTTCCACATCTACTACACACCTAGTCTGTAAGGCGAAAGAGGATTGTAAGACTAAGGAACATATGTAAATTGACCACCAGTATGTAGTTATCAAAAATAGTAGTTAGATACAGTGAATACAGTTATAGAATCTGTTCCTTTCTTTATGGCACTCGTGAGATGTTTGGGTTAAGGAGAACTGAGACTTCCTCAGAAATCTTCCAATGCCTTTCAGGCAGGCACTATTAGTAGCTGATGGCTTCTATTCATCAATCTGGTCAGGTTTAACTGGAAGTCACTTGCTCTCATGCTCTGTCTCATAACAGCCATCATTTGATATCAATTGTTGGAATGTCTTTTTTCCTTTGGCTGCAATTGAAATTAATTTTGTTCCCTTCCTACTGGTTTACCCTTGTGGAACATTATTTCTTCCTGACATATTGGTTGCTTGATGCATAACTTGTGCTCAACTTCTCCCTCCAGCAGGATTGCTAACCTAATTCCTGATGAGGAAAATGGCCCAGTTGATATGTCAATGTCAAGCCAGAGACTGGACCAAAATCCAGGTGTGCTACCCATTTCCCTTCCTTCCACTTTTCCATTCACCTAACTGAAGAGACTCTTAAAGTAGCTTTTGTGAAAGCTGCAATTAATATTAAGAGATTAGGAACAGTAGTATAGAAAAGAGAAGTCCTGGATTTAGATATACCCAATTTATGATTTGTCTCCACCTCTTACTTCTGTGATCTGGAACAAGTCATCGACTCTCTGCACCTTAGTGATTTCATCTGCAAAATAAGAAACTCATATCTACCATAGAGATCATTATATGGGAGACCATATGCACAGAGCACATGTTATATCACCTATCATGGCTGGATACATAATAAATTACTCAGTGCTTCATAAATGTCTGGAGAACGCTTGCCTATAGCCTTAACCCAAATTAAATGGGTGTAATTTTTTGGATGGATGTCCCCTTGAATATCTTTGACTCAGATAATCTGGATACATGAAGGGACAGCATTCTCAGCACCCAAAGTCCTGTCACTAGCAATGATTTACAGCCAGTGACAGCAAGTGCTCCCATTTGGAACCACAGCTTGGGAAGGCTGGGGGAGTTTCCGGAGGCTTTTGTGTAATAGGCTTTGTGTGATGCTAATAGACACAAAAACTTCTCCATAAACATAGTCCATGTGGACCCCTGAGGCTGCAGTGCTGATGAGTTTATTTTTTTAATGAAAAATAAAATGAACTGTAAATACCCAATTAGAGAGGCTCAGTGAGATCACTGCAAGCTTTCAGACCTGGACACAATAGAGAAGGTTTTAAGGGGCTCGGGCAGGAGGAGCCATAATGAGAAAAAACACTGAGCTTGCTTTATTCTTAGCAGATCTTTGCTTGTCTTCTCTCTGGACTCAGAACTGTGCTGCTGGGACCAAACCCACTTCCCAACAAACTATTTTTGTTCCTCACTTGTAGCACTCTGTGAATGGACTAAAAAATGCGAGCATCTTAGTCCCTGTGAGTGGAAAGGGTGTGACAACCCAGGGAGCAGTACTGTATGATTCCTAACCTTCCCCCAATGACTGCTCCTACTGCAAAAGGCAGCCCGACTCCAGATGTTTCTGGGCCAGGTGAGTCCCACTTAAAGTGTCCACAGGATATGAGACTCAGTCAACAATGTTTTTTTCTTTTCTTTTTCTTTTCTTTTTTTTTTTTTTTTTGCTGTATTGGGGATTGAATCCAGGGTGCTCTACCATTGAACTACATCGCTCTTTATTTTATTATTTGGTGACAAGGTCTACTAAGCTGTCCAGGTTAACCTCAGATTTAGGGTAAGTTAGATTTAGAAGTAATTATTTTTAGGTACTGCTCCTACACATAGCAGAGACCTCCAGCTGCATATTTTTTTTAACACCAGTTTGTGGGTGATGGAGTTGTTGGCAGCTGATTGAACAATATATTAAAATCAAGCTTCTAAGATAATGAGCCTTCCACCTGCAGCGCCATCCTGAGGTGCAGAGCCATTCTAAAGCTTTATGATTCCTGTTTAGCACATGGAGATTGACCATAATTTTTAATGGACCGGCCCAGGCTCAGCAGTAGAGTTCTGATTGCATGAAGAACTTCCTTTCATTGTTTTTCTCATGCTAACATCCCCAACACTGTCAGATTCCACTAGGATATGTTTTACTTTATTTAACATTAAAGATAAAAATGTGTTTACTTATCGCTTTTTAAGGCGGGTCTTAAAGCAGATACATCTTATCCCTTATTAGCTCATGACTTATATATTTACAGAATGATAATACCAACCACATTCCGGACCCCGCATTAGGAACTGATGGTGAACAAACAGTATAGACACAACCCTATTACCCTAATCAGAAAACCCAAGGAATGTGTCACTATAAACTGTAATTAGTGCCAGAAATGAGAATTATAAAGTAGAATAAGAACTTCTAGCTCAAGAACTGGTAAAGATTAAGAAGCCTTCCAGGAAAAAAATGCCTTTTTGACTAAGACATTAATGAACAAGTGAAAGCCAGAGGAAGATCATTCTTCACAACAGGAACAGTGTGTTCAAGGACCCTGAAACAAAAGAAAATTGGCCTCCTGAAGGAATTAAAATTGATCTAATCATATGAGTATTAACTATTCTTTTCCAAGAATTAATAGAATTAGGAGTATAATCAAAGTGAGCCCAAGGCCAGCCTGAACTGCACAGTGAGACCCTGTCTCAAAAAGACTAAAAAAAAAAAAATACCCACAAGGTAACCTCCAGTATACTCTCTTTAATGATTTACTCTGGAGAAAGTCAGCTGTTCTCATGACAAACTAAAACCTGCTGACACAAAGCTGGGAACTCCTGCCAACAGCCATGTGAGAGAGTAACCATAGGACAACTTCCTAAGTCACAGCCAAGCCTTTAGATTGTGCTGGCCCCTGCCAAAACCCTGACATACTCCAAGTCAGGACCAGATAGCTTCATGACTGCTGGCCTCTATGACGCCATGAAATTCCAGAAAGCATAAAGGATGATGGACTTCCATAAATCATGAGCTAATGAGTGTTTATTGCTATAACCGGCTAAATATGGGGCTGGCTTATTACATAGGAATGCTTAGCTGTTCTAGGAGGTAAAAATAAAAATATTAGTGCAAGTTTGCCACATTTGTTGAAGCAGATGGTAACAGCTCAGCTCCAAGTGATTGCAACTGAAGTACTACTATACATCTTTTACCCAGGTATACCCCATGGGGATTAGCAACTGACTACCAGAATGTCATTGATTGGGGGTCAGCTCAGTGGTAGAGCATTTGACTGCAGAATGTCGTTGATGCAGCTTTGAATCCAGCCTTTGCTACTTAGTTATAGGTCACCTTGCAATGTTACAAAGTACTTTAATTCAAATGATGAAACCAGTATTTTTCCCCTCTTAGATTATAAGAGGAGGTGAGTATAAAGTCCATAGAATAGGTGTTGGAACCTACTAGCTCTCAGTTTTTAATATTATAATTACTCTCTGCTCTGAGAAATATTATTAATTAGTCAGCTTCCCTGCTTGTGGAACAAACAATTCTATACTCACAAGTTAAAGGAGGAGAAGTTTATTTGGTTTGTGGTTTCAGAAGATTCAGCACATGGCTGGCTGGCTCCAAGACAAACAGTATCATTTTAGAAGGTCACAGTTTCATAAAACTGCTTAAATCATGGGGTTGGGAACAGCATCAGAAAATGATCAACGCCAGAGAAGGAGGTGTAAAAGAAGAGATTAGACCCCAAGGTCATACTCCCATAATCAATCCTGACACAACCAAAAGTCTACTACACTACCCTATGATGACTCCAAAGCCAATCAAGTTAATAATCTACTTAAACCATAATAGATGGTCATTTTTTTCACCCAATCTTGTTCTCTACTATAAAACTAATCTCCATTTAAAAAAAGGTATTTCACTCAGTGCAGTTGCATTCTTGGAGTACTATTGTTTGCAAATTAAACTATTAATGCTTTTACTGTGTATATTCTCAGCCTTGAAGCACTATCTTGATATGTAGGAACCTCTGCTCCACCCAAAGTTATCCTCTCCTCTGATTCTTTTCCTTTTCCTGTTTTGGTTTTAGATTTTTTTTTTGTCTTGTGACACTTGGCTGAGTTACTTAATTTCTCATTTGTTTATTGTGTGTAATAATAAATATTTATTCCCCACTGAGCAGGAAAAGCATCATCAATATTTAGTTGCTACAAAAAACAGACCCAAGGATCAGTGGAAATTAGAAGATGTAGACATGTCTACAAACAAATAGACTCAACCACCTTATCTTTGAGAAAGGGGCCAAACATGGCACTGAGAAGGAAGATAGCCTCTCTAATAAATGGTGCTAGAAAATCTGGTTCTCTATCTTCTGAAGACTAAAATTAGATCTATGTCTATCACCATGCACTAAAATAAAGTCAAAACGGATCAAAGATCTAAATAGTAATACCAAAACACTAAATATCCTGGAAGATAATGTAGGTAGAAATCTTAGAGACATAGGGGTAAGGCACAGACTTCATGAACAAAACCCTAACTACATGGTAAATACTTCAAAGAATCAACAACAGGGTTCTCATCTTACTGAAAATCTTTTGCACATCAAAATAAGTCACCAACAGAGTGGCAAAAATTTTTAGCAATTGCCCCTCAGATAAAGGACTTCTATCTAAAACCTAGAAAGAATTGAAAAAAATTCAGAACCCCCAAATTCAAAGACTCAATCCAAAAATAGGCATCTGAGATGAATACACATTTCTCAGATGAAGCAATACAAGTGACAAATACATATATGAAAAAACATTCAATATCATTGGTCATTCAAGAAATGCAAATTAAAACAACACTGAGATTATTTCTCACTCCAGAAAAAATGGCTATCATCTAGCAATCAACCAGTAACAAATGTTGGAGGTGCTGCAGGGAAAAATGAATCCTGCTTTACTGTTGTGAAAGTGCAGATTTGTGCAACCACTGTGGAAATCAGTATGGAGATTCCTCAAAAAATTAGGAATAGAGGTCCCATTTGACCCAGTTATTCCCCTTCTGGGTATCTTCATAGAAAAACTGAAGACATCATACCATATCAATATATGTGCCCTTGTGTTTATAGCAACACAATCTCTAACAGCTGAATATTGGAAACCATGCAAATGCTCTTCCAGTGAGGAATGGATAAAAAATTGTGGCATTTTTTACACAATGGAGTACTACTCAGCCATAACGAAGGTTAAAGTTGAGACTTTCTTAGGTAAATGGATGCAATTTTAGACCATACTCATAAGTTAAATAAATCAGACTCACATGTGTAAACACATGCGTAAACACGTCTCCCTGCTGTGAGAAATTGAAAGAGTAAATAAAATGTACAATAGATATTTTGAAATGGAAAGAAATTGTTTAAAAGGAAAAAGGAACTAGGATTGGAGAAAGGGAAAAGGAAGAAAGGGAACTAGGAGAAGAATGAAAGTTAGCTATCCTACTGTGTCTCTTAGTTCATTGAAAAGGAAGGTTTGTGCTAATATCAATTGGAGAATATTTTATGTCCATATCTTGTTTTTTGAGTAACTACTTTGAAGATGACAATATGCAGTATATTAACTATTGTTCTCCTATTATATTGTTATGAAACTCTGTCTTACCATTTTGCAACAAAATAAAAAAATGTAGTTGCTGCCTTGTGAAAAATTCATTCTGATTACAAGAATCTCAAGTCATCCCCATTACACGTCGTGTAGACACACATTTAAAATAGCATACTCACCCACCAACAGCATCTCTCTGGAGGGTATACCTGCTATGTCTGAAGAGTCTCTTTGGTTCTCACAGATTAGCTAATTTTAACTCACCTTTAGGACATTGAGGCCATCATCTTCACCTCTTGTGACTCAGCAGAAGTTTGAAGTGTGATTAATCAATGCTGACTCAGGCCCAGTCATATTTTATTGCCTAACTAGTCTGAGGCAATCTCTTGCCCTTGGCAGAATAATCCAAAGAGCTGCTACTTCACAGACAGAAAGATGAGGATGAAGTTTGTGGGGACAATGCTGGCTCTGTTGGCAGCTAGAGAGATGTCCTCAAATCTCCAAACTGCCTCACTCACCAAAGGAGCCTCAGGAATCGGAATGTTTGACCTGCCCTGGGTGCATATGAGATCTGTAATATTAAGTAGTGCATATTGATGGTAACATTCCCTTTTTACAGTCTTCTGTGATTGACTCAAAATTAGAAGTGCCTAATTTTCCAACTCCCTGTGCTCCCAGTTGTGATTATTAATCCTGACAAAATGCTCTCTGGAGGTCAGAAGCGTTGTCTGGAGCATTACTTAGGGGTATCTTTCTCTTCAAGCTTCTGTTAAAAGACAGAGAATCTCACAGACAGGCTTTTTAATTTTCCAAAGACTCATCCCAACATACTTCCAACTTTTAAATTTTGTGTTGCTGTAATTGGCCCCAACATATCTTTAGTTAATCTAAATTATGGTAAAGACTTATAATGTGGGGGATAATGAAAATTTGGGGATGTCTTTGCAACATTTTTATGTTCATGCTTCCAATAGTCATACTTT
The DNA here is from genome assembly GCA_004027295.1 of Dolichotis patagonum. Taxonomy (NCBI): domain Eukaryota; kingdom Metazoa; phylum Chordata; class Mammalia; order Rodentia; family Caviidae; genus Dolichotis; species Dolichotis patagonum. The sequence continues at coordinate 21,090 of PVJX010005679.1, read as the reverse complement.
AAGTGTCTCAGTATGAATTTGCATACAAATCATTGTCATCTAATCATTTTTATTGCTCTGTGGCATTATATATAGTTTTCTCAAATCTAGCCAAATATAAATGTCACTAGTTTCTTATATAATAATTCAGGTTTAATATTTCAATGGCTTTAGAACAAAAATCTTATTATTTATCAATGTAGTTAACACACAATCTCAGCTCCAGAGTTTATAAAAATAAGCAGAAAAATACACAACTTCTAGGTATGCATCTTCTGAAATTTTAATAAAATGAACACACCTACTTTTAGTTTTTATTTCAAATCAGTTATTTCTTTGTGAATCATCAAAAAATAACACTAGCTTTTCCTTAAAATAATAACCACCTCACTTGAGAGTTTTTAGGTTTCATCAGGGGAACACTCATACTGGTTTGCCATGGACAGGTGACCAATCCTCCTCTATCAGGGGAGGCATCCTCCTCTGCTGAGCACTCAGCTTCAACAGCCACGTGTGAAGCAGTAGGGGAGCAGGAGGCTCACCCCTCCCCAGACAGATCAGCCAAATCAACCCTGGCAAGCAAAGGGGTGCCCTAGAGAGATCACCCTCAAATCCTAGCCATATAAATGAAATATATATTAATTTTCTTCTTAATCCTAGTTTTAATTCCCATAGTAACATGTTGTAGTCTAGTCCTGAATATTTCTCTTAGAGATGTTATATTTCATTGTGCATATGTGCATGCCTCGTGTGTGTGTGTGTGTGTGTGTGCAGGTGTATACATGTGATGGATGAGGATGGGACTGATTTGGTTTGGTCTGTAAAGTAAGTCTGTGAAGTAACTTTGGACACTTATGCTGCAAGCACTTGCCTGTTATTCTTAGTTTTTAACATCATATCTAAAGTCTGAATTTCCTTTAGAATTTAGGTATTGAGTATCAGATTCTGATTTTCAATGTGAAAAGTTACCTGGAAAGGACTCCTAAAGACTACATTTTTTGAAGGAACTGCCTTGTGAATATGGGTGAATGGACCATTTAGACCATTTAAAAGTTCACACAGGAGTTTTCTACTTCTAAACTATTTTTCTACTTCCTATTTTGAAATGATACTCAAAATGATTATTTTGATGAAAATAAAAACAAAATTACCTTTTTATGTTGGTTAACAATGAGAAGAGAAAACTGGTCAGTTATGCACTGGATAAGCAACATGTGACCACAGATTATTCATTTCCACCCTGAATGTAGGTGCTCTAAGGTGAGGGCTCTACATGGAAATACTGTGCATAACTAGAGTCTTCCACCTCACTCCATAAGACATGCAGCCAGTCTGCTTGAATATTTGCATAGATGCAGGCAAACAAAACATGTTTCTTTCAGATCAGTTCAGATGTACAAAGGCATAAGCAACTGGGGAGGAACTAAAATTAACAAATACATGGAAACTTAAGTAAATACTCTTAAACCATCTAACCACATCTGAGTCATTATTGCCATGACGGAAGTGCCACCTGTTACCATATTTCTGAGTAATTTCCTCATTTAAATTGTTCAGCGATGCAGACCAGACATTTGCCAAAATGAAGTTTGCATTTCCTTACAAATATTGTCTGCTCACAATTTTTCTTAAAGACTGTTGCTTCCTTATTCTTTTCTTAATGGTTCTTTAGTATGCATGCCCTTATTTGGAGATAACTAGGATTGTTTCTGAGAGCAAACTAAATGTAGAAGAGGGGGAAATGGATTAGTACTTCCAAGAAAGTATAGTGACACATCTTAAATGTATGTTAAAATTTACATTAATTAAAATTTACATTAAAGTGTACACTGCTTTTGGGAAAAAATTAACTTGCCAAGGTCAAAATTCTTTATACTGTAGGACAATAGATTTTGAATTTTTAAAATCTCATAACATGGAAGTTTTTAGAAATAATGATCACCAGGCTTATTTTGGTCTGTTAGTTTTTATTTTATAATAATCATTCACTGTGATGATTGAAGTCAGTTGACTGTTATAAACTACGATTTTAATTAAATTGGTAAATCCTCAGGAACATCTGTGAGATACTTACAGTGTTGCTACTGAGTTTTTCTCTGTACAAAGTCTGACAATAAAAAGTAATTTTAAAATGACTCTCATTTTACCTGCATTGCTCAAAGAACACATGAGAAAATTTTTTATTTCAGCTGTGTGAATAGCTAGTATTGGACTTACTCTCCCACCTAAAGCAACTGTAAACTCTACAAAAGATGTGTAGAGTAGTTTTCAGTCAGGCAACTGGATCCAAAGCAGAGTTACAAACCCTGGGAAATAGTGGGCATACAAGTGAGCTCCATATTCAGTAAATATTTATTCCTGGGGCAGTTTTGAGGATCTTAGTGCAAAGAAATGGAGCTAAAGCAAGAAGTGGTATAAGAAGTAGAACATAAAATGCTTTGCAAGCAGTTCCTGTAATGCTTACACAGTGTCAAAGTTTGCATAAGTATCTCCCCAAATCCTATTTTTAAAATACTTGTTTCTACTGTGGTGCTCCTGGAAGGTGGAAGAGATGTCAGGGGCATACCTGGCACTCCTTAGTGGGCTGCTGGGGCATGCTCTCTGAAAGAGCATTGTGGGAGCCCAGCTTTTTCCTCTTCGCCTTTTGGTTCCAAGTTGATAAGGGAGCAGTTTTGTTCTTCTACACACTGTTGGTATGATGTGCTACCTCACCACAACCCCAAAGCAGTAGGGCTAATCAATCATGGCCAGAACTTCTAAAACCGTGAGCTGAAATAGCATTTTCTCTTAATGTTAGTTATCTTGGGTATTTCACTATAGAGATGGAAAGTTGACTAATGTGTTTCTTAAAAAAAGATAATGCACTTCATTTTAAAAAGTTTTACTTGGAAATTAAAATTTATATATTCACATGTAAACCAAAACATTGGCTTTCTTCATAGTGATATATGTTACCAAGAATTTCATAAACAATCTTGTTCTCTTTAGTGTTTTACCTTTGATTTGAGGAGTTCTGGAGCTAATTTTTGGGTGGAAGTTTTGCAGAATATACCTTCCATTATAAAAAAAATCAAACTTTTCATTCTAATTTTTAAAATAATTTAGTGCACCCAGCTTTAACTCTAGGGTTAACTGGAGGGACACCATATGAGTGTCACAGCTCATCCAGGAAGACTGAATGAATTGACCACTTCAGTTGGCTGCTGAGTATACCAGCCATTGTTTACTAGAGAAACAGATATAACACACGATATACAAATATATAAGAATTCACAAGATTGGCTTACAATGGCCAACCCCAGAGTAGGATGAAGAAAAGTGCAGAAGGTCTGTCTACATACTGGAGATCTGAAGGATTCAGTCAAAGTTCTGGAGCTCACTGCAGTGTCCTGCATGTGTCCATATCAGGAGGCTGATGGAAGATTCAACCTATGTCTGAGAAGTCTACGTAGAAACGTTGAAGAATCTCTCCTGGAAGCCAGGAGATGATGTTCCCCTTGAATCAAAGACTGGAACAGGTATTTTCATCATACACACACAGAGCTACACTAAACCAATTAGTGGACTAATTCAGTTATTACACAAATATGTGTAATCCAGTATTTCACACCTATTTCCAGCCACCTCCCCAAAGCCCCACCAATGAGTGTTTGAGGCTTTAGAAGGACAGGTAGATACAAGCCATAACCCTGAATAAAAACAATGTCCAGTAGACAAGCTCTAATAACCAAGAGTCCAACTTGAGTAACTCTACAAAGAGTAGGGCAAAAGTGGGCATGAAGGATTCAGTCAGGAGCGCCCGGATATTCTAGACCAGAGGTTAGGGGACAAGTAGGAGGGCTGCAGGAGAATGTCTGAAAATGTGCAATGAGAGTTGGGATCAGACACTTAAATCGCTTTTCTGTTATCTTGGATTGTCCAGTACCTGAGGGTAAATAAGGTGTGCAGTGAAATGGAACAAACTACTGGGGACAGAGATATGATCTTCAGAAAAGTAATAATGAAAGCTGGTCCACTCAGGTGGTTCATAGATAAGTGGTGCTAACAGCCTGGGGATGTTTTAAAGGATAGGATTTTCAGTAATACCTCCATGCATACTGTTCGTACCAATAAATTCTGTTATTAATAATTATATATCGAGCCAAAGAAAACTAAAGGCAAAAAAACAAGGCAAGATATTAACATGTCCACATATTTGCTCTTCATTGACTCAACAATATGCCACATATATCAAGCACTGGGTATATAGAGCAAAAAGCTCAGTACAAATTTCTCCTCTAATTCTCATTTCTCCACTTTCATTTTTGTTGATATTACTAAGATTTAACACCGTTTCATGGTTTATACTGTTTACATTCTTTGAGGTTATTAAATTCCACCCTGTGGAATATATATCTACCCAAGACATATTGGGTAGGCAATCCCTCACAAGGGTATATATGATGTTCACAGTTCATGTATTCACTTTTATTAATATAAATAATGAGTCATGGATTTTTTTATCTTCTGATTTTTCTGAAGTCCTAAAGGTATCTCTGGTTTTATTTCTGAAAAATAAAAATACATTTTACACACATACATATATATTTATTTATATAATCCTTTGCTTGATTGCAAGCTTAGAAAATCAGAATTTCTTTTTATGAGACTCAGAAAGGTACATTTTAGCAAACTTCCAGTGTGATCTCATGTAATTAAAAACTGAGAACTCTATAGGGGTTTTTATATTTTTTTTTTAACATTCTCGCTTATCATTAAGACAGAAGACACCGAGGTCTTTAGAAGCAAAAACAGAAGAGATCACATCTGCCATGAAATTTCCAAGCACATCTAATTATGTGTTGACTGACCTTATCTGTGGGGCCAATCCACAGATCAGTGCTGTCAATCCAAAAGTCATTTCCTTTTGTTTGTGTTTTAACATTCACCCACCTGGGGCTTGTTACAGACAAAAGTTACCTGATTACATTACCGGGCCAGGCAGTTGGGTGACTTCTGTGGGAGCCAAACTGGAGACATCCATCAGAGAAGGACTTTTCATGGGTAGATCAGCGCTTAATGAAAGTGTCAGTGGCTTTCACGGAAATCTTATCTCCATGCATTTTGACTCTTGCAACGATAAACTTTCTACCTTCTCTTCATAAATAATCACCCTTAGTTATGTTTATTTTTCATTTTTTTATTAGTACATATTTGCAGCATGTGCCATTTATAGTCTTCTTGGAGAGTAGGTACATATGTATATAATACAACTTGTTTCTTCTTTTAACTCCTTTTCCTTTCCCTCCCCATCCATTTCTCCTCTAATTCTCATTTCTCCTCTAATTCTCATTTCTCCACTTTCACTCTTATTGATATTATTAAGGCTTAGTGCCTTTTTATGGTCTACAATGTTTTACATTCTTTGAAGTTACTAAGTTCCTGGACACAGCACATCTTTATTCTACTTATTTCTCTTCTCTTTCCCTCTCATCCCTCAATAGTTGATAGGTTTCAAGAAAGTAAATGACTAGGTCGAAGGGCCCCCAGGGGTACTCAGTAGGGGCAGAATGACAGAGATACTGAAGCTTTGTTCCCTAGCTTTTGAAAGAAAGCACAGGCAGCAGGAGAGGGCCAGAGATTTCATCACGGCTTCCGGATCCTATGGGAGCAAAGCCAGCCCTCCCGCTTACCCATTTACTAGTTCTTCAGTGTAGCCAAGTCATAGTTTTCTCATCTTTAAAAAGAAGAAAATAGTATCAGCTTACACGCATTAAGGACGTATTACGTACCGTTCCCTGTCCGGAACACTGGACATGTATTAACTCATTTAGTCTTCACAATAACCCCAGGAAGGAGGTGGTATTATGCTTGTTTCATTGTAGATGAAACTGGGTGTATCAATTAGCTTCATGTTACTGCAGCAAAAACCTGAGATAACCAACTTATACAAAGAAAAGATGTATTTTGGCTCACAGTTGTTAGACACTTCAGTGCATGAGCAGATGACCCTGTTGTCTTTGGACAGTGGTGAGACAGCAATCACTCTAGGAAGTCCGGGATAAGCCAAACTCTTCACCTTGTAGCCCTGAAGAAAAACAGCAGAGGAGATTGGGGTCCTATAGTACCCCTGCAAAGCACACCAGTAACTTAACTGCTCACTAAGCTGCACCTCCTAATGAGTCCACTGTCTCCTGACTTAATAGTGGTGCCACGCTGGGGAAAATGCCTTTAACATGCGGTCCTCTGGCTCCAGATCGAAACTACGGCACTGGGAAATGGAACAGCTTCACAGAGTTTTTGGCAGCACTGACTTACAGTATTTGGAATGCTTCACACAGAGCCTGACATGTATAAATGCTAAAGGTTACTATTAATGTGAATTTATTAAACTCACCTTGTTTTTTTTCCTTTTTAAACCTTTATCACTTGTCATTGCTTCAGAGTCTCTTGAATCTAACCCATGAGCTAGCTAATTAGCTAAGATGAATTCTCTGAATGCAGATGGGTTGCCCTCTCCTCACATTTCAGAAGAATCATTGAGTCTCAAAAGTGGGTCCACTCCCCCCCCAAAAGATACCCAGGAGATGACAACCTGTTTCTCCAAAATGTGACCCTGTTACACTGGGGAAGACTAGAAAACACAAACAATCACAAATAGAGAAGATAGTCCTACAGATGCTTAGTCTAAAGTTTTAATCAACCTAATTTTTACTGAAAATCCTTTTCTTATATGACATGAATTGACATTCATGATTCACTGGTATACTATACCCACTCTTCATATCCTAAACATAATCGTATAAGCTGGTTTTCCAGAAATTTCTATTTTTAATATTGTAGATTAACACATAATAATTATCTGAATTAATTTTATAAATTTATTTTCCATGTCAAATTGCATCCAAGTTTTTTTCTTGTGTCCTCTAGATATTCATTCACAGACTGATAAACAGAGCATATAATCAGTTACAGAAACTAAATAGTACAGTGGCTAAAAACATGGTCTTGGCCAACAGAGATCTCTTGGTTCAAATTTCAGCCCTGTCCCTTCATAAATAAAGAATGACCTCAAACAAGTTAACTTTTCCTTTTAGAGTCTCAGCTTTTTCATCTGGGTAACAGATAATGCCTTCCTTTTCGGTTGTAGGGCTTATAGGGTTAGTTGTAGCCCTGTAGGGTTAAGGTCTGACTTAGAAGACATGAGTAATAATAAACATTACAAATAGAAACAATTATTGGTTCATAAAGATGATCCTTTCCCAAGCCTCTTAGTCATCCCTGCAATTTCTTAAACTTCTTAAATTTCTTTTTTTTTTAATTTTTATTTAAAGAGAAAAAAACAAAACAAAACAGAATAAAGGGTAGCAACAATACAGAATTCCAAGGAATAAAGGAAAAGAACAACAACAAAAAATCCTAAGAAATTATTACTTGACAAATTATATACTGACTTCTTGGAAATAGTTGTTCAAATTACAAAGTTAAAGCATGTAAAGTAGACGTTCAAACAGTGAGACTGTTAACAGTTTTGGACCACGATCTGACAAAAACAGCAATATGGTCATCCATCTTACCCACTCAAATATACATGCAATTATATCAAAAGGGTGAAATTAAACACAACAAAACAGAACAAAGTGGATCACACGAAAGCAATGTAAGAGACATAAATTTCAAAGCTAGACAATCAGAGATATTCACTCTCTATCATGTTGACTCTTGTTTTCTTCCAAATAGTTGTCCATATTGTCACATACAGGGAATTCACATGAAACAACCTAGTATGGAATTGATCTGAGCAGGACAAGGAGGGCCTTTCAGGTCTTCAAGACAGACATTAGTGAAGCCAAGAATGGCTGTCATAGTATCTCTCATTCTCCTCAAAACAGCTGTCCATACCTTCCTATATGTTGAACTTAAACAAGACAAAGCAAGCTAAAATCACTTTGAACAAAGAATGATAGTTTTGCTGGATTTCACATCATGATATTATGGAATCAGCACTGGGTATTGTAGTGTCTCTTTTTCTTAAAGTAGTTGTTCATTTCAACATGTGTTATATAGTTGGTTCTCGTAAACTGTTTATAAGCTCTACACATGCATGAGTCTCTACATGTATATCTATCATTTCTGTATTAGAGGGAAAAACAAAACAAAACAAGATAAAACAAAACAATTCCTAGAAAAGCATGAGGCAAAAAGTCACATAAAACCGCAATACAAGGTGATCTACTACAATGGTTACCATGGTGTCTCAGCAGTATTTAACAACATTAATAAAAATGAAGCATTGGAGACATTATAAGACTTCAAAAGCAAGTAATAATCAAACCACAGTGGGTATCTTAGTGAATCTTGTCATCTTCATTGTAGTTGCCTATACTCTTAGACTTGATGCTATTAATCATAACAGATTTAAATAAAATCAGTCAATACAAAGTAGCAATCTAACAAGCCAGATTCAAATAAGATCAGTCATAATAAGACAGTATAAGTTATAAAGGGCTTCAGATTAAGTTGATAAGAAATTAGGGATGATTACCATAATATGTCCTCTTATTTTTGGGATAGCTGACGATGTCCTCAAGTCTAGTGTAACTAGACAAACTGGAACAGCATGTAATCCATCCAAGCAGAGTGCTGAGAATAATGTAAATTTTAAATCTTGTTACCCCATTAACAATATCCTCTGCCTCCCTTTTTTAGACAATTCCTCCTCTTTCACTCCCATGGGGTGCATTGCTTGTTTTGGGTCCCACTGCCTCCCTATATAGAACATCTCAATGGACCCTATCTCCTGATCTACTCTGCCTGTGTTTCTCTCTGTTAATATTTCAAGGCCATCTATACTAGAGATTACAGCCAATCTTCTCTGCCTTATTTCTGCTATTCTGTTTTTCTGCTACTGGTTGTCTATTTTTCTGTTCCACTCCACTGTCTGCCTCGTTCACTGAGGCCTCTCTGCCACTGTTCCTGAAATGCTCGTATTCTTGTTCTCTCTCCTTAGAATGTCCTTCAATATTTTTTGTAGGGTTGGACTTGTGGTCACAAATTCTCATAGTTCCTCTGTCATGGAAGCATCTTGTTTCTCCATTAATTTCTAGAGAGAGTTTTGCAGGATACATCAATCTGGGTTGGAGATTGTTCTCCTTCAGCGCTTGAATGACTTCACTCCAAGCTCTTCTTGACCTGATGGTCTGTGTTGAGCAGTCTGCTGTGATTTTGATGGGTTTTCCTTTATAGGTGATTTGTTTCTTTTCTCTGATGGCTTTTAATATTCTGTTCTTATACTGAATTTCTGGGATCTTGATTATTATGTGTCTGGTGTAGCTCTGTTTGGGTTGTAGGTGGCTGGAGTTCTGTATGCTTCATACATCTGCATATCATTTCTTTTTTCTATGCTTGGGAAATTTACCTTAATAATTTCTGTGAATAGCCTTTGTAATTCCTCTGGTTTGATTCCTGCTTCTTCGTTCACATGCTTTATTCTTAAGTTATAGATCCTCTTGTCATCTTCCAGTCTTTGTATCTTTACTGCCTGCTCCCTTGTTACTTTTAAGAGATCTTCCCTTTCATGATCATACATTGCAAGCCTGTGTTCAATTTTTGATAGTCTATCTTTGGTTTCTTTCAAGCAGTTTTGCTGGCTTTCTATTGAGTCTTTAGTTTCCTGGTAATCTCTTTGAATCTGCTTCATGAATTCTAGGTTTTTCCTGTATTCTTCATTAAATTTTTCTCTCCTTTTGCATTCCTCCATTCTTCTATCTGTGTCTTCTTGAGAGGCACTCAGACTTTCTTTTATTAATCTACTTATCTCTTGTTTAATTTGAATTAATATTTCAGTTTTGGTCCCACTTACGAGGTCCTGAAGATATCTCTTTATATCCATTACCACTGTGTTTGATGTTGCATTTTTGCTGCCCTCAATCTCTTTTGTATTTACCTCTCCTGGATCAATATTCTCAGGGTTGGGGGCTGGAGGTTTTTTCTTATTTCTCCCTTTCATCATGTTTCTGGTTCCTTCCATACAAGTGTACAGTGTAATTCCCAGACCCTTTTCTTGTTGGTTAAGGCTCCTCTAGAGGGTGAACGCTAGGAACTTTTGTCCTCTTCAATAGGTTACCAGAGATTAGAGTTCACGCATGGGCTGTGTGCACTGGCTCCTCCCCTCCGGGCCAGTCAACCTTTGCAGGCCTTCACTGCGTCAGTGTGTGCCCATCTCAGGGAATTAATTTGTAGCAACTCACTGGGTCCCGGCCAGGGGCATAGCCTAGTCCAAGCACATTCCACCAATCCACTTGGCAAGGGGAGCAACCAATTGAAGCCACTTCCTTATGGAGTTAGGGCTGTCCTGCCCAAATCCAACATGTCATCCAGTCAGTTTCCCATTTCCCGTGGGAGGGTCTTATTCCCATCACTTACCGCGTGTTGATGCCAGTCCCCAAAAACTGCTGGGCTCCCTGACCTCTGACTTCAGCGTGGCTGCAGAGCGAATTCACAGTGCCTCTGGGTGGGTCGCGTGCAGGGCCAGTCCGGGCAAGCCCTACACAGGGCTGTTCAGTTCTGTGCTCCAGCGGCTCCAGCCTGTCACTTTGGTGCAGAGCAATTGGTCAGGTCTCCGGCAGGGATTCAGGCAGCTCGAGGAGGGCGCCATGGTCACTGATCTTAGCTTCACTGATGGTAGCCCCAGGACCTCATATCCAAGGAGGTTTTTGCACTTTAGTTTCTTCCTGGGTTGTGAGAGTCCATCTCTCTCTGTTTGGGTCTCTCCAGGGTGTTTTATTCTGGCATTTGAGCTGTCTCTCTCAGAGAGGGTCCCTCTCCTGCTACCTACTGGTCTGCCAACTTTGGACTTCCTCCCTAAATTTCTTGAAATAAAATCCTCTGTGGGAAACTAGAGAAAAAATATAGTTTGCATATACTCACTATTAGAGGACAGTAGTGTTACCCAACTCCCTGTTTTCACTGGTGATAATAAAGTAGGTGTGTTTGCTCAGTCTTTACTGTCATTTCACTGCTGTTTGTCTGCATCAAGATTGGCAAACAGAATTCACACAGATCAAATAAATACCAGAGGCTCGAGAGGACTTTTTTCTAGCCAGGTAGGTCATGTTGAGATGCGTGCTTAACATCAATACACATAAAGTAATTTGTAATATCTCTTGATTAACATAGGTGTATTTAAAAGTATTTGTAGCTTAAATTAGGTAAACCTGAGAAATATATATGTAGAAATATATATATATATATATATATATATATATATATATATACTGCCAATTTTTATGGTTTTGTGTTTTAAAAATAGTTCAAAATGTTATACTGCTCCTTAAGCTTCACTTCTATATTTGTGTGAACCTCTATAAATCTGTTTAGATGGAGTCTCAACAAAAGGGAGTGACTCTGGTTAAATTAAGGCAAAGCCAGGTGTGTGTATATGTGTTGGGAGTAGAAAATATAAAATAAAATTGATTGTCAATAGAGAGTGTATTTTACCAAATTCAGGAAAGTAGATGACCAGAGCAAGATAGAACAAGAAGCAGAAGACTTCATCCATCTTGATTAGCAAGCAGATACTCGCAGGGACTCATATTTTCCTTTTATGAGTCATTCTTCTCAAGAGAGAAGAGTTCACCCAGGTCTAGGGTGCTCACTTTATGTTAAGGGAAGCCAGGGTACCTTTAATACAACCCTAAAAGTTTCCATATGATTTCTGTTAATATTTTACCTAGTAGATTTTCTCCCATAGAATCAATTGCCTATTTTAGTTCTTGATATTTTAACTGGCTGCCAATTTGGAGAAATAGAATAGGAATTTAAGCTTAAATTATAAAATTATATCTACAAGCTAAAGAAAAAGTTAAAAATATATAAACCCCTGAGGAACTGGAAAATTACTGTCTTCTAAAATGTATGCCATAAATTTTATATTAAATGAACATTGAATCACAGATGTTACTTCTTTCACATCTTTAATATTCAACAATTATGTCTCTCCTTAATATCCATTGGCATTAAATTTAATTGATACTGGTTCTGTCAATTAGAGGCACTATATTATTTATAGATTTTATATGAATTTGCCTTTCTCAGCTCTGTAGACCTTCAGGCCACTTGCTTATTTATTACCATTTTTGTCAAATTCTCATCTTATAACATTAAGGTTTTAAATATAATTATAATATAATAAAACATCTATTCTTGGGAGATGTTGATAATGGGGGGTAATGCTCGTGTGGAGACAGTGAGTACATGGGAAAAACTATTCCTTTCTCCAAATGCTGTTGTGAACTTAAAAGTGCTTTAACAAATAGTAGTAACAATATTCATTCACACTATATTCTAATGTAGGTGACATACAATTTTTGTAAAGGAGTGTAGAGTGAATGTTGTGGACATATATGACCCATATAAGATGTGATTGAAAACATTATGCATTTATACAAATGTTTTTGTGTGTATTGTGATAAAAGTCACATGATCATTCATCTCCCTCCTCACTTCAAACACACTTATCCCACCATTCTTTCCAGGTTTTGAAGCAGTTCTCCTTCATGAGTATGTTTAATCAGCCGTCTCTACATCTTCAACCAATGCAAAAGAGTTACCTTTCTGTGTCATTTTGACTTCAGGGACAAGCCAGAAATCATATGGTACTATATCCCATGAAAAGGTAAATGCAGATACTCTAATGTTATTACGTGTCTGCTTTGCCATTGGATGGCACTTGGCAGCAGCATTCAGCGTATTTTAATCATACCTCGTAAAGACACTAATGAAGGAGGACTTCCAGAACTGCTTCGGAAGGTGATGAGAACAATGAGATAAGAGTTTGAAGTGAAGTATACTCTGAGGGGGGTCAATGGCAATTTGCCCTTTACTGTAATAATTTTTTAAAAAATTTAATCATACATCATATATTTTTACCATACCACACACTGTCTTGTTACTTTTATCCAAATATAAAAACTGTTGTTAGCTGACAGGCTATATAAAAACAAGCTTCAGGCTGCACTTGGCCCATGGCCTTAATTTTCCTGTATGTGGTACACATCATTAATTTTAGTAAAATATTATAAGTAGAAAATCTATTAGAGACACATAAATAAAAGCATAAGTGGTAATTTAGAAGCAAATGTCATAGAGAATGTTTATTTCAAAGAGTAGAAAGTACCCAGGAATTCTCAATCTCTCCACATGCAACTTCCAGAATAGCGTCTTCAGATGTCCATCATACACTTTAATTTTTTCAGAGAAAAACCCTTTTAGCAGAATTTCTGTTTAATTTAGTTAGCTTGTCACAAGATATTTATTGAGCATGTCTTATGTTCTAAGTGCAGTTCTAGACACACAAGGACTTATATTTTCATGGCCAAGATAACTTAAATGCTAACACATTTGTAGCTGGTTTCAGGAATGGGGAAGATGGTGATTTGAAGAGAGCACGATGAGACACACTTGCATATAATTTGCTATTTGTCTTACCAAGTGGACGAACACAAAGATTGCTTCCTGTAACCCCCAGCACAGCCACTGAGATGGACAGGTGGCTAAAGCATATTTTCATTAGAAAATTGGGGTATGGTTGTCTGCAACCCAGAGTGAGTAACTGAGGGTAAGACACAAGCCTCCATGCCTGGCTTCTATTTCTTTTTAAATAGAAATATATTAGGTGCCAAACTCCTACATTTAATTGGAATTATACAGGAATTATAACATGAATGCAGTAGCTAATAAAAAGTTAAATATCAAAAGGGACCACATTCATGTTTATAATTCTTGAGCAATTATTGAATTTAATTGTTTACAGCACTGCTCAAAGCAGCAAATCAGGATGCTCTAGAGCATGAATTCTGGAGCAGAAATATCTGGATTTGAATTCTATACTTGCAATTAAGTAGATTTGTGCCTTTACACCCAAATTGCTTAATCTGCATGTATCAATTCTTCTGTCTGCCAAAGAGAGGTGATAATAGTATTTTCCTCACCAACTTTTGACAAGAATTGAATGAGTTAACAATCATAAGATATTAACAGTGTCTATCCCATAATAAGGGGCTATAAAAGTGTTTGAAAAACAAAAAGAAAATTTAAATATTTTAAACCCTGCAGCTCCTAAGAAAGTATATTTGTACTCTGTAAACTGCTTAAATTTTTTTTAGGAGACAATATTTTTCTGCTTGATATTGTCCTTGCCCAGTTTCCCAGTCTCTGTGATGAATTTCCACTTCCTGGTCAGCAACTGCATGCAGATAGGACCCTATCTAGGGCAGCTCAGGAAAGCCACATGTCACAAATGAGTACTGGCATCAGCAGCAGCAGCAAGCAAGGGTTTCGCAAGCTGTGAGTGCAAAGAAAGTTCAAGAGCGCAGTAGGAAATGAGGTACTGCCGCTTCGATTCTGCTTCACTGCAGTGGCTTTCAGACTGAAATGTGGGAGGGACGTGAGTCACAGATATTGCTTCACAGTGGAAAGGTGAAGAATGTACTGGTTTTTACCAGTTCAACAGTCAGAGGTGCTCTCCAATTCTGGTTCAATCCTTACTATCTACACAGCAGGCAAGGTCGTTAAACTTTCTTAATGTAACAGAAATTTTTGACACCTTGACTGGGCCCTGATACACATACATATGTGTGCACGTGTGTGTGTGTGTGTGTGTGTGTCCATGCAGACAATGTGCAACCCAATATTTTAGCAAATCATATTTATCCTTGGCTAAGTAGCAGACTGTGGAATGAAGGCTCAGAAATGGGAGCACCCAGGGAGCAGAAGGGCATATTTGTAGTCTTTAATGGGAAAAGAAATCAATGCCACGCTAAGCCTGTTTTTTGTGAACTTTTATTGACCGAGTACTTTGTCTTGTGTTTGATCTTTTTGAAATTGAAAACATGCAGGCATTTCCTATGGCAAGTCTGGCACATATGAAAGGGAGAGGACATAAATATTTTCCAGTCTTCCAGTGAATTGGACATGTAAACCAGAATGGTGGTCAGCCACAGTACCTTCCAGGAAAGAGGCCCAACCCCTGATCTCAAAAAAAATTATTGCAGGTTCCCTCTGCCACTGATTCTGAGGACAGCTAGAATCATAGCTGCCTCTTCACACATACCAATAATCCCATGGCCACATCTGTCCGTGTTGGTGTCCTGAGTTTACTTAACTCTCAAAGAAAGCAATGCCTGTGAGCCAAAAATCTATGCTCTGTTCAACTTCTTCTTGAATAAGACATCTTCTTGGAGATTTTCAGTTTCAGATAAGTTCCTAGGTACTCTACAACTTCACCCTGATATTAGGGAACAGGGAAGGAAATTGCATTAGGATGACTCAGTATGGTGCCTCTTTTTAATTTAGTTTATACAGTCAGTGACATAAGCTGAATGAAAACTATTGGCACAAAGCAAGGTGGGACAAGAGTATCATCCATATTTTATAGATAGGAAAGCAGATAGAGATGGCACAGACAGGTTAAATGATTTGCCTGTGGTCACAAACCTTGGTACAAACCCAGAACCAGAGTCTAAGATTTTGACTTCTGTTTAATTTTCTGTAAATTCTTGGAAGTCAACATTGGCAGTATTAGCTTGGCGGTAAATAACTAGGTGTAGAATAGATGTGTTCCTCTTGTCAGTTGAGTTTAATTTGACCTGGATATGACATTACGTGAAGTCCCACTACCTTCTTCAGTTATGTCTGCTGTAACTTTCATTTTTAAAAGTAAGACTGTGGATTGAATAAGGGAAGATAACTTTGACAGAGCTACCAAATAAGAAATAATTCAGTGAGTCTGGGAGACCTGTAGGACTCCGAATCAAGACCAGATAAGCATATCAGATATGCAAGGATGGAAAAAAAGAGTAAAAACAAACAAATCCAATTTGGCAAGGAACAGAGATCTTTCCTATTTGGACCCAACATGGATTTTGTCTCTGAAAGTAGCAAAGGTTCTGCCTTCCTACCTTATTCAATCTGCTTCCCTCCAACTAATCTCTCACCATTCCCTCCCACTATTTCTCTTCTCTTCTTTATTAAAGTTTTTCTTGTTCAGTTGAAGAATGATGTTTCCCTTAGTTCTATCTTAATATCCTTGGAATAACCCAACATGAGTGACCTTGGGTCCAGGGATCTGGTACTTTGACACAACCATGAACTCTTCTCTGTTCCTTAGGTAAGAATACCTTGAAATAGTAGGAAAGTAAATAAGGAGTCTTAGAGAATTCTGAATCCCTAGAGCCAATTTGTTGCACTGTTTCATCTTTTCTGGGTTCCTCTGGGGAAAGCATATCCTCGTTGGCTCCACAGTGACATTTTCTATCCCATGAGAGAAACTAAAATTTCAGAGACAGAATTTTACTATACTGTTTGGGGATATTTTGCCAGTGACTGACTGTTTATTGCTTTGTTTTGAAGGCAAAGGTTGCTCAAGAAGGGGTTAAGTTAATGTAAACAACAATGCTTTAAATCTTCCTGTGATTATAACTGATCATGATAATTCTTCTTTGGATGGTCTGAATTTCCCAGAGAACTTAGTTTAGCATCTCCCAACTCTTTTGAGACCCCATTCGAAAATGTTAACTTTGATAAAAGATTTTAAAAGCTGCATGGATCTCTGCATTTAACTATGAATGGAACTCTATTTATATATTCAAGGAAGCCTAGACCAATGGCAAATATTTTAATTTTTCACTGTTGGTATCTCATGCTATGATATAGATAGGTAGATATTAAGAAATAATCATTTCATAGCAAGCCAGAGTCTGGGTAACATTGCATAATAGTATGCAATGCATAGACCAGACAGAGATGTCATTTCTTAAGAACAAGGTAACAAGAAAGATTTAGAAAGCAATCAAAGAAAGAGGAGCAGAGAAGTATGAATCTGACTCATAAGGGGAATGCAAGGACTAACAGCATAAAGGACACTCTGAATACTGGCTGGAAACATCTGATTAGATGGCAAAGTGGTCAATGACTGACAAGGAAAGAGTAGTTTACACTTGATTCTATTTGAACCCATAGACTAGTTATTAAGGACCCAATTTTCCCAGGACTAGATTTAATAGACATGGAAAATCAGTTCAGGGGAAAAGAAAATTGACTTATTAAAGTATGTTCAGTTTAATCATGTAAATAAGGTGAACATTTGTATACATTTTATGGGTAACAATGTATTAGAATATAATTTTTAAAACTTTGTATGGTAAAGTGGTGGTTGAGATTGGCATAGTTTGCCAGAGAAATATGTGGAAATATCCCATATTTCTTGATAGTATTGCCAGAGCAACCTAAAAAGAAATGTAATGTTAGGTAATATCTTCTTCCTGAGTAATGGGAAAGATTTTAAACACAAGATCTCTTATCTAAACAGGTTATTACTAAATTAATACCAGTACTTTGAAGATGTTATAAAGTGTGCAATCTCTGATTTTTTTTCAAAGCCATGACTTTAAAAGAGTACATTGTTACCTATCAAATTGAGTTCTGCTTTGCTAACATTATGTTTATAGACTAATTTATACAAGTAGAGTGGGGTGTAACTCATCATATTTCATTCCTGCAAGTTGCATTACTCCTTTTAAAAAAAATAGCAAGAGATATCATAAAAAAATTCCTGACCAACAATTCATTTCATTGCTTAATGTCTCATTGCTTGGCAATTCTCTTTGCTGTTATTTTCAATGGAAAAATATCTGAAATTCATCTACTAAAATTCAACTGAATAGCATGATTTTAAAAGAATTGATAGACTTGCTAATAATAAGGAAAGCATTCAAATGCAATACAGCATTTGTTTCTAATTACTTCATCAAGTCCCAGTTATAAATTAAGTCTGTTATTTTAATTAACAGTCTAGTGGTGCTTTAGGGAGATAAAGAATGTTTTAAAGAAAAAAAAAGAGCACAAACTTCTGTTAAAGAACACCTGGTTTTCTCTTCCTGAAAAAAACATAATACAGGTTTTCAGCTACTGGAAAAACTTTGGGCTAGATGGTTGTGGATGCACTAGCCACAATAGATAGAGGAGACAGATAATTGTTTTCCGTTTTTCTTTGGTGATCCTCTTACTGGGCCAGCCTGTGCCATTTTATTGTATATGCATTATATGGTATCATGGGGAAGACACCAGGCAGCCAGCTATGCATGTAGCCAACAGACATTAACTAAGCACTTATTTTGTACCAGTCCTTGGTCTTGAGTATTCAGTGAATAAGATTAAGATCTAGCCCTTTTCTCAGAAAGACTGCTGTTTAGTAATACAGACAGGTTTGAGAACTAATGGTTATAGTATAATGTCTCTAAGACAATAACAAAATGACAAGAGCTATAATAAAATTGATCCATTGCTTTAATATGTTATATTAGTTCACCCTGAAGTCCTTAAATAGGCAGAAAAATATTTCATGCACACACACACACACACACACACACACCTTTAGATGAAATTCCAGGCATTTGTGATTTGGGTAGTAAGATATCTAAAAGACATATAGGTGACCACAAACTCTGTATGTCATTGAGCTTTGCTGCAAATTTTAATTTCAACTCAACGCTAAATGGAATAGAATGTTAATGATATATATCAAGGAACCGCTAAGTATATTGTATATAACTGAATTTTTTTTTTAACTGGGGATCAAACTCACGACCACGCGCTTGCAAGGCAGGCGCTTATGCTGCTGAGCTAAATCCCCAGTCCTTAACTGACTCACTTTACAGATGAGTAAATCAAGACCTGGACTAACTAAGCCATTTCCTAAGTAGACAGAAAATAATTAGAAGTGAACATTAGGTTTTAGTTCTCCTGATCCTTAGTATAATGTGTTAGAGAAGATAGGAGTTTATTTTGTCTTTACAATGGACTCATTTGTCTGACTTTGTCTAACTAGAGTTCGCTATACAGTTAGGATCTGTAACTCGTTTTTTTATTATTTTAAAGAGAATAATAAAACAAAAGGGGGCAGAACTGAGCAGATCAGAACAGGACAACATAGGCAACACAGTACTTTACATTAGGACAACTGGACATTAACAGTAGCTATCACAATATCTCTTTCTCTGCTATAGTTGAGCATAGTTTCAAATACAATAATATCAAATGTAACAAAATAGTATAAAAACATTCAAAGAATGAAGGAATTGCAGTGCAATCTGAACTGAATAACAGAGAATGATCAATGGGTACTATAATATCTCATTTTCAATAAAAAATTTTGTTATACTATCACATATATTAAAATCCAAATAAGATACAACATGATAGAACCAATGGTAATAGAAGAATAGAAGCATGGTAGGACTTCTAAGAAGGATGATATTAAATCAGCAATAGCTGTCATAACATTTTGTTTTCTTCAAAACCACTGTTCATACCATCATGCATAATAAACTCAAACAAAACAGAATAAAACCATGCTAATTGATGAATGAAAACGTTGAAAGGATTCAAAGCTATAAAATGGGGAATCATGGTTACAATAACATCTTATATACTCTTAGCAACTCTCATACTAGGGAGACTATATGGTATTTACACATGTGAGGCTGGTTTATTTCACTTATGAGTATGGTCTCAAGTTGTGTCCATTTATTTATAAATATCTCAATGCGATGATTCTTTATAGCTGAGTAGTACTCTATTGTATAAAAATGCCACAACTTTTTTATCCATTCCTCAGTTCATGGGCACTTAGGTTGTTTCCAAGATCTGGCTATTACAAATTGTGCTGCTATAAACATGGGTGCACATATATCACTGTGGTATGATGTTTTCAGTATTTCTGGGCATATGCCTAGAAGTAGAATAGCTGGGTCAAATGGGACCTCCAGACCCAGCTTTTTGAGGAATCTCTCGACTGACCTCCACAGTGGCTGCACCGGTCTACATTCCCACCAACACTGCAGAAGAGTTCCTTTTTCCCCACAGCCTCTCCAGCACTTGTTGTTGGTAGTTTTTTCTATTCTGGCCATTCTTTCTGGAGTGAGATGGAATCTCAGTGTGGTTTTAATTTGCATTTCTCTCATGACTAATGATGATGAACATTTTTTCATGTATTTATTTGCCATTCATATTTCTTCATCTGAGAACTGTGTATTCATTTCAGGTGCCCATTTTTGGACTGGGTCTTTGAATTTCGAGGGTCTGATTTTTTTTTAATTATTTATAAATTCTAGACAGAGGTCCTTTGTCTGAGGGACTGTACATTAAGATTTTTTCCCAATTTGTGGGTTTTCTTTTCACTCTGCTGGAAATCTCTTTCAACATGAAGAAACTCTTCAATAAGATGTGGTCCCAGTTATTGATTCTGGGAAGTATTTCCTGTGTGGTTTGATTCTTGTTCATGAATTCTCTACCTACCCCTATATCTTTGAGATTTTTACTACTTTGTCTTCCAGCAGATTTAGTGTTTCTGTTTTAATATTTAGATGTTTGATCCATTTTGACGTTAGTCTAGTACATGGTGATAGGCATGGGTCTAGTTTTAGTCTTCTGCATATGGATAGCCAATTTTTCCAGCACCATTTGTTGAAGAGACTATCATTCTTCCAGCGAACATGTTTGGCCCCTTTATCAAAGGTAAGATGGTTGAGTGAGTTTGTGGTTGTGGTTGTATCTTCCAATCTATTCCATTGATCTTCAGGTCTGTTTTTATTCCAGTACCGTGTTGATTTTATTACAGTAGCTTTGTAGTATAATTTGAAGTCAGGGATTGTGATGCCTCCTACCTTGCCTTTGCTGCTTAGAATTGCCTTTGCTATTCTAGGACTCTTCTGGTTCCAGATGAATTTTAGGAGTGATTTCTCTAGATCTATGAGGTATGTTAGTGGTATTTTGATTGGGATTGCATTGAATCTGTATAGTAATTTTGGGAGAATGGCCATTTTCACAATGTTTGTTCTTCCTATCCATGAACAGGGGATGTCTTTCCATTTTCAGAGGTCCTCTTCGCTTTCCTTTTTCAGGGTATTATAATTTTCCCTGTATAGTTCTTTTACTTCTTTCATGAGATTAATTCCTAAGTATTTCATTTTTTTGGATGCTAGTGTGAAGGTTGTGGCTTCTCTTATTTCCTCTCTCAGTATTTTTGTTGTTAGTGTATAGGAATGCTATTGATTTTTGAGTATTGACTTTGTA
>PVJX010005678.1:0-83438 GCA_004027295.1 Dolichotis patagonum | reverse complement strand
TTCATGAACAAGAATCAAACTACATGGGAAATACTTCCCAGAATCAATAACAGGGACCACATCTTATTAAAGAGTTTCTGCATGTCAAAAGAGATTTCCAGCAGAGTGAAAAGAAAACCCACAAATTGGGAAAAAATCTTAATGGACAGTCCCTCAGACAAAGGACTTCTGTCTAGAACTTAAAAAGAATTAAAAAAATCAGACCCTCGCAATTCAAAGACCCAATCCAAAAATGGGCATCTGAAATGAATACAGTTCTCAGATGAAGAAATACGAATGTCAAAAATACATGAAGAAATGTTCATCATCATTAGTCATGAGAGAAATGCAAATTAAAAGCACACTGAGATTCCATCTCACTCCAGAAAGATTGGCCAAGATAGAAAACACTACCAACAACAAGTGTTGGAGAGGCTGTGGGGAAAAGGAACTCTTCTGCACTGTTGGTGGGAGTGTAGACTGGTGCAACCACTGTGGAGGCCAGTCTGGAGATTCCTCAAAAAGCTGGGTCTGGAGGTCCCCTTTGACCCAGCTATTCCACTTTTAGGCATATTCCCAGAAGAACTGATAACATCATACCACAGTGATATATGTGCATCCATGTTTATAGCAGCACAATTTGTAATAGCAAGATCTTGGAAACAACCTAAGTGCCCATCAACTGAAGAATGGATTAAAAAGTTGTGGTATTTCTATACAATGGAGTACTACTCAGCTATAAAGAATGACCACATTGAGATATTTATAAATAAATGGACACGACTTGAGACCATACTCATAAGTGAAATAAACCAAACTCACATGTGTAAATACCATATAGTCTTCCTAGTATGAGAGTTGGTAAGAGTATATAAGATTTTATGGTAATCATGAGTCCCCATCTCATAGCTTTGAAGCCCTTTACCCTGTTTTGTTTGACTTTATTATACGTGATGGTATGAACAGCTGTTTTAAAGAGAAGATTTTATGATAATCATGAGTCCCCATCTCATAGATTTGAAGCCTTTTATCCTGTTTTGTTTGGCTTTATTATACGTGATGGTATGAACAGCTATTTTGAAGAGAACAAAACATTATGACAGCTATTGCTGGTTTAATACTGTCCTTCTTAGAAGTCCTACCAAGCTTCTATTCTTCTGTTTCCATTGGTTCTATCACATTGTGTCTTACTGGGATTTGAATATGTGTGAAAGTATAAACAAAATTTTTTTATTGAAAGTGAGATATTATAGTACCCATTGATCATTCTCTGTTATTTGGTTCAGAATACCCTATAATTCTTTCACTCTGAATGATTTTATACTTTTTTGTTATGTTTGATGTTATTGTATTTGAAACTATGCTCAACTATAGCAGAGAAAGAAATATTGTGATAGCTATTGTTAATGTCCGGTTATCTTAATGTTAAGTATTGTGTTGCCTATGTTTTCTGGTTCCGATCTGCTCTATACTGACCTCTTTTGTCTTATTCTCTTTAAAATAAAATGGAAAAAAAAAGTCTGTGCTGTAACCTTTATGTGGAATTAATCTACTTTCAGATTTGAATTTGCATTACTTTCCTTCGAGACAGTAAGCCACTGTGTGAAGTGGTAGGAAAAGGGGAGTAAATCCTTGTGAAGAAAAGCGAGTCATTTACATGCTTTCTGTGCTCTAGGATATATATATATATATATATATATATATATATATATATATATATATATATAACTTTTCATATCTGGTGCACATTAAGTTATCAGTACTTCATCATTTTGTGAAGTTGGATTTTCTAAAAGGAAAACATACCTGAGAAAACATACTATGCCTCATAGTACTTCTTGTTCAAAGTACCTCTACTTTTATCACTATGTGACAATAACACTGCATTATTCAACTAACTGGTATATAAAATACTTCTTTTGAGGACTAAGGCATTCCTGTAAATGTGGCATGTATCTTTGTAGCACTAACGTTTGAAGGATATGGTTTTCCAGAATTCAGCATAGTAAGAGAATTAGAATTCAATCAATGTGATAAATCACAGAATTTGCTGTTGAAGGGCCTAAATTTAAATTAAACCTTTAAAAGCAATAACCTTCTTTCAATTTTAGTACTACCAAGAGATAATGGAACTTTTAAGTGGAATGAATTTGACTTAGAAGTACAGCGATTCTTTCTTCCATTGCCGATGTTTTCCACAGTATATATTTTAATTTTTCAAAGTTTAATCAATAACTAAGGTAAGTGAACTTTCTTTCTCATCTGTTTCCTATTGAAAACATTCTCTATTTTCCAGATTTATAGCGCTTTTTGTTTCACATGAACTACGGAATGTATATATAATATCATTGTTTCAAATGTATGTTTAAATAATTTCCTACCGAAAGAGTTGATTTTAAAAATGGCACTAACCATTTTGGGAAATGTATTTACTAATAAATAGACATTACTTCAGTTTTCCCGTGACTGGACTCATGTCTTTGAGTTTGTTAATACTCTCCAAAAACAAAACAGAATAAAACCAACCAAAACAGAATATTGAATATAGCAAAACAATCAGAACTTATTTTGGGTTTGATTTTGCTGTACATGTTGGAATGGACACCTATTGTGAAGATAACAAGATATACTATGGTATTCTGCTTTGAAGTTCTGTACCAATTTTGCTGCTTTGTTTTGATTGGTTTTGTTCTGTTTTGTTCTGTTGGATTTTACTGTCCTTAAAAAAATCGTTAACACTGTCCAACAGCATGTGACCCAGAGGCACTGCATCCCGAGCTTGTAGGCCAGGGTCCTGCTCATTCGTTCACCAGGCCCAAGGGACAGTCGCCAGAGGTGGGATTGTCTTCAGGAACTGGTCCACCAGGTGAGTCGCTGGTGGATTATTAAAGCCACTTCCTGTCTTGCACTAGGATATTGCATTAGTTTTTATGTGGCTTTCACGCAGACTTGGTTGCTTAAAAGCAACTGACAAATTATACTGTCGTAGTGGTAGAGGCCAGATTCTGAAATCTACTCTGTGGAGAGACAACTAACGCCCAAACACAGCCACTCCCCTCTGAAACCTCTAAGGGAGTGTCCACCTGTTAAGGCTCCTGATGTTCCTTGGGTATGACCACATCCTCCTGTTTCTGCCACTGAGGTGTCAGGTCTTCTGCCATTCTGTGTCACATCTATCTTCTTCCCTCTTTTAAAAACGTGGGGTTGCATTTAGGGTTCACACAGATGATCCAAGGTAATCGTAACATCTTGAAATAGCTCTTACCTGCAAAATCTGTCTTTACCATGTATTGTAACAACATTCACAGGTTATACAGATTAGAACACGCTATCTTCTGTGTTTTGGGAGAATTTATTGAACCCTTTAATCATTAGAAGCCACCCCAGAAGTAACTTCTCTGGAAGTAATTAGTAACTGTACTATTTTTTTCCTAGTTGAGTTCTAATTAGGCAAAATATAGTTGTCTGGTGATCTATAGCATGTCTCTTGTGAAAGTATGTTTTATTTTCTTAAGAAAGACAGCTCATATACCATGACAGAGAAAACAAAGGCGAGTTTAACACTTCTGCCCATTTTCTGTGTTTGTGTTTTAATATCTGGTCTGCATTGTCTATATTCTTCCTTGAATTATGAAAAGGAAATGATGATGCTGTATTTGTATTCTAAAAGTTCCCCCGAGAAGAAAGAACATTACATTGCCTTTTAAAATATTTATGTTTACTTTGTGATTAGAAAAATGTAGTTCTTCTAGGAAATTTATAAAAACCAGAACGGTATGAAGAAAAAAAGCACTCATAAGCTGAACAGTCTAGAAATGACTTCTATTGATACTTTCATTTCTTTTGTTATATTACATTAGCTTATTCTGTAGGTTGTTTGGCGGTTGTTATAACATTTGTCCATGTTATTATTATAGGGAAATGGGTGTTGGAAAAACTGAAGAAAGAGCTATTTCTAAAGCTTGCACTCTGCTTTTTTCCTCAATTGAAAACTTGGCCTTACTGACTTGAATTTGATGAAGGTACAAAAAGACTGATATTTACAAGCATCTCCTTAAAAGAAGTCCCTCAGTTGTTAGTGTTGCTTCTTTCAGAATACATCTTTAAGTCATTTTCTAGCATGTTTGAGGTAGAAAACCAATCTTGAGAGATGTTCTGAGGAGAAACAGAAGTCAGTCACGAGCAAATAAGTTTGGAGTTAGTGAATACTTTATGCTCATGTGCATGCATGAACACATTTTAGCAGTCACAGTGTATATATTAGCATTTTAAAATATCAGACTTTCTAGAGTTTAGAGCTTGGTAAACCCAGAGCTCCCCTCCTGTGATTAATTTTTTTTCTTAACACCTATTGAAAAGAACTTTATGGAGCAAAATTTACAAAGCATAGTAATAATGAATTTAGAAAAAAGATGTTACTAATATTTTTGGTGTATCAGTATGGTCAAAAAAAGACTCTGTGTGTGTGTGTGTGTCTATATCTATATATACTTATTGTTGTTTCCTTTACCAAATTCAGTTTTTCCAAAAAGGATCACTTGATTCTGGTATCACAAAAATCTTATTAGAGTTGTCTTACATTCTCATATATTAACTAACTTTTCTCTACCCCTAGGGGAATTAGGAATTAAAATCTAGGAATAGTATCAAGTAGAATGAAGTTCAAGGGAAGAGTGAAAGAGATGTGTATTTTTTTAAATATGTAGTGTGAAAGCCTCCCAACCTCTCCCACCAAGTGTCATTTTGGCCCGAAGCTGAATTAGTTCTCATCTGATTAAGTCAAAACCAAATTCTGCTATTTCCTAACTGCTGTGAAATGCAGATTTTTTTAAATGTGTCAAAAAGCAAGAATGTAATCCTAGTAGGAAACAACTCTTTTAAAAGAGGATGATTAGCATTTCATTTATATCATTATTTTACAATTTTTCAACGTAATGAAATTATTCATTGTATTTATGTGACTTGTATTTATTAAATGCCTGGTCAGAATACCAGCATAACTTCAAAATTTGGGAACTCTCCAATCTGTGGAGATCTGTGTGTCTATATTTGTATACACTTTACCAATGTCAGTTTTCCAAAATAGGGACATTTGATTCCAGTATAGCTTGGGCTTGGATGGAGAATCCTAGTAACTTTTACTGCCTGTGTTTGTCAAATGAGGATGGGAATCTCATGACCATACCTACACTTTTGGTGGAAAAGGGGCTCAGGTAATATAAACAAATGGCTAATTCAGAAATTGCTGGTTTGAATTTAGGAAAGAACCACAGATGTACATTTTACATATTCACTTCACACAAGCACATTCTCAAATATTTAGATGGCAAAAATCTGGTGTCTGCTTGATTAAAAATTAAAAGGCCTATAAAAGGGAGTAGAAAGGCCATTATAATTGAAATTTTTTTGCTGCTTCTCTTAGTTAATTCATATCTATCACTTCCTATAAAGCAGTGGCTCTTAAAGAGGAATTCCTGGACTTCAGTACCACCCAATGCGATGGTTTATTTTAGAAGTCATATTTGTTGCTTGTGGTGCGCAGATGTTTGCTGAAACACCAGTCTAGATATTGTTGGGAAGGTGCTTTATGGATGAACAGTTCAGTCACTAGATGTTGAGTAAAGCAGATTATCCTGTATTATCTGGGGGCTTCAGCTAATCAATTGAAGGCCTGAGGTCTCCAGAAGAAGAGAAGATATCTCTTGTCCACAGTTCAGCAGGGATCTTACACCACACCTAGGTTGTAAAGTAGTTCTACTTTAATTGCCATCTTATCAGTAGTACCAATTGTGCAAAAAATAAGGAACTGAATCCCTTGACTGTAGGGGTGGTGAGTCTAGAGTGTGGGGGCCAGGCTGGCAGGGGAGGCATCCTAGTCAGGGTTACAGTTTTCAGTCTGCAGATAGTGTGGAACAGAAATCTTACTGTGCAGTATCTGCCATCCTTTTCTTCTCCCATGTTGTGTGTAACTATACCTTTTTCCCCATTATTTATATTTACTGCTGTTATTTAAATTTAGTCACCTATAGGCAACCTAGTCCTGTCACCATGCCAAGAATATTGTCCTTCAGGCTTTCCTGAGGGGCTGGAGTATTACTGTATTCTGGGCACCAGTAAGGAAAATACCATCATCTTGGGTATCTGTTGCTATGGAACAAATTTTTCTGTAGAACCACAGTTTATTTTTTCCCTAAGTCTTTGGGTTTATTGGACTCATCAGGGTGGTTATTTTATTCCGTGTGCTATTGGCTGGGTCATGCAGGTGGCTGATTTGGCTGGCAACTAGGCTGGAGTAGTGAAGTCCCAAGTGGCTACTCATCTCCCAGGGCCTCTCTCCCTGTGGCCTTTTATCCTGCAGTAGACTATCCTGGACTTCCCTAGTGATTAGGGCTGTATGCTGATAAAGCAGCAGCCTGCCAGATCTCATATGGTCTTGGGAGTCCCAGAACAGTACTTCTCCTGCATGTGTATTGGTCAGAGCAAATCACAAAACCAGCCCAGATTCTAAGAGGGAGGAAATAGCTCTTTTGTGCTCGGGGATGTTGTTGGTGGCCACATTTGAAGATTATCTGTGTGTCCTATCAGTTGCCTGAATCTTCATGTCTTGTCATTCAGTCACCTGAGGCACCAGGGTCAACCGAGGCGCTACGAAATGCTTCCTTCATTCCACCACCACTGGCTCTTTCCTCTGGGAACCTGTGAGGTATGTAAAGCGAATAATGAAGGTAGTGTGGTTGGTGCTGAGGGTTTATTTTAGGAAGACAGTGCGTTTGAAGAAGTAAGCAGTAACCTGAATTCTAGGCTAAAAGACTAGGGAGCCTTGTACCAGGGGAGGTAAATTGCAAAGCAGTCTTTAAGGATGACAACTACACAATGGTGAAAGAAGAGAATTGCTTGGTGACTGTAGTGAGTAATACTGTGCATTTCGAACTTTTAAGAGTAGATTTTAACCATACCACATAGAAAAATAAGTATGTGGGGTATCATAAGTACATCAAAATATCATTTGGTACCCCATATAATACATACAAACAGTAGCTATGTATATACACAGTTATTTGTCAGAAGTAAAATTTATATTTGAATGATAGCGTCATTGGCTATGGCTACCATAGACATGAAATGTACAAACCTGGATTGCAAGCAGGATGATCGGGGCTAATGAATCAGGGTTTAGGGTTCAGGGTTCAGGGCTTAGAATGTGGGGGCAGGAAGGGAGGAAGAAAGGCTATAGTGAACTATAGCAGGTTTACAGTATGTGAGGAGAGAGATTGGAGATCATCCTGAAGTCCAGAACTAGACAAAACTGAAGAGCTGTCATATTTATACTTAGTTTGGTTTTGGGGTGCACTGCAAGGTTGCTGTCTCAGGTAGTGTATGCAATGCTATGGAAGCAAAAAGCCCTCAAACCTCAGTGGCTTCCAACAATGCAAGATTGATGACAGGTCAGCTCACGTCTGCTTCACCTCTTCTCCATTCTTCTATCTCAGCTGCAGCTGCCGATCCTATTTAGGACATGTCTGTCTCGGGGGGAGAAAAAGAAAAATTGGTAAATGCACAGGCTAGCTCCCAAAGTCTCTTCTGCAAATGATACATGATCATTCCACTCTCATTCTATCAATCAGAGGACATTGCTCAGTTAAGCCTGGGGTTCAGGGCGGAGGAGGAGGGGCAGGAATTGTACCCTTCCTGTAAGAGGAGATGCCAGAGAAAGGGCTACAAAAGTGGGCAGCAGATATTCTTGCATAAATAGTATCAGTTCTGTTTGCATTTTTCTCTATTATGCAGATAATGACAGATCATCATAGAAAATACTGAAAAACACATGGTAAACCTCTCCAATTACTCCAAAATTCCTCTCCCTAGAAATAACTGTTACTGTTAGTATTTTGCTGTAAATATCCTCAGAAATTTTTCTGTGGGAGATTGTCCCAGTGGAAGCAAATAAAGTGCTGTTGTGTAATTAGGCACTGATTTAGTGATACGCAGTGAACACGCATGCATGTCATCAAGTGTATGTTGCATTCTGACATAAATGGCCCTCTGGAATTCTGAACATATACACCATTTAATTAATTGTTGAACATTTAGGTATGTTCAATTTGACTCTGATAAAGTGTTATCATAATCTCCTTATATCTATTTTGCACATTTATCAGACTTTCTCTTGGATAAACTTCTACCAATTAAAAGGAGTGTCTTTTTAGAGTCCTTTTGGTTTCATCATTGACAAATTTTATAGCTTATTTTTAAGGCCTGCTCTTCCTTTTCCCTCTCCTAAAATGGACTAGTGTTACCATAGCAATAGAAAAAAAATCAGTACTTTTATGGAAGTGCCTAATTTGTCTTTGTCTTCATTTTAAGTCAGAAAGTTACACTTTTTGCCAACTTTGGCACATGAATACCTGTGCAGAGCGTTTCGTGGGTTAGGAGGTCAGTGCCCTTCAACAAGTGACCTCCAGCATCCCTAGTTACCTGTTTTACAAATCAGCTCCATTGTTGTCTGCCGGGAAACGCTTTGTCAGGCATAGTCTTTCTGGTAAGTCGCACTGTGTAGGGAGAGACAGCACCTGGTAAGTCTTCAGCTTGGAATGTAGTCCTTCATAAGCGAGGCAGTTTATGTAAGTATCATTTTAAAAGTTACGGTAGATGTCCCTGTGGTCTCACCTATCTCTCTACATGGTTAGAAAGCATGGTGCTGGGCCCGGGATTTGGCTCAGCAGTATAAATGCCTGCCTGGCAAGTGTGAGGTCATGAGTTCAATCCCTGGAACGCGCGCGCACACACACACACACACACACACACACACACACACACAAAAGCATGGTGCTAGCTTTCATCTGGGTTATCTTACAGGGAAGGAAATTAAGACACGCAGATAATGGCTCATGTAGCACTTCCCATTTAGCCCATGTTCTGGGGCAGGTCTGCTACTTTGCAGACTAAATCTTAAATCTGGATAAGAAAATGGTGGTGGATTAAAAGACAATTAAAATGGTTGAACCATAATCCTGGAGGTATTCATGTGAGGAACTCAGGAGCGAAGGATGGAACACTGGTCTTGGAGTGGGAGGCAGAGAGGAGCAGCAGAAAAGCGTTTTTGTCCTTCAGCTGCTGAGATCAGACTGGGGAACCCTTTGCTTGACTTCACGTCTTCAGCGTCCTCACCTAAAGTTCCAAGTTGCTGATTCTGTGTGACACAAACCCGTTTACAGTCATGCTGTAAAGGGCATGTTGTAAAGGTACCCAGAGAAAGGGCACTCTTGCTTGCTTTTTCTCCTTAAAGAGGGAAGGTAGCAAACCGGTAAGACAGAGTCGGGCTTCAGGTGTGGTTGTGCTGCTTTCTGGCTGTGAGGTCTAGGCTTTACTGCTAAGCTTTATTATTTACTAAATGAAGTATAATAGCAATATCCATCTTGTAAGATATTTATAAGATTAAAATACATAGAACACATAAGTCCTACATTTGCTTTGTGTACTTTAAAAAAATTAAACAACATTTTAGTGTCAGTACAATAAAATTTATTTCTTCACTTATCAGTTAAATGTGGCTGTTACGAGACAGAGTATAACTTTTTTAGAGTCCATGCTTTTTCTATTTTATGGCTTCTCCATCTCTTACGACCCCAAGTTTTATTGCTGCCTGCTGTGAAGGGAAAAAACATAAAGGAACATTATGAAAGAGTTTTCTGTGGGCCTGGCTGAGAAGTGGTGCATATGCTCCTGTAGTCTCATTGTATGGACTAGAACCAATTTATTACCACACCTGACTGCATGTAATAGACATGAAGAATAGAACTTCCGGCTGAGCAGTGACTTCCCAGAAACATATATGTACTCTGGGAAGAAGGCTTGGATTTTGGGAAATAGCTGGGCAGTGTTGTAATTATGGCTAGCTCCAAATCACAGTCAAGAGACTTAGGTGCTTGTCACCAACATTAAAGGGGAGTGAGGAGATTTAGTCACTGAGGAGACAGACTGAGTGAAGAATGATTTGAGGATTTATACAGTGAGTCTAATGAGGCTGATGATAAAACCGTTGTAGAAAATTGGGTTGTTGGGCAGGACACACCTTTTTTTTGGAAAATGAGAAATAAAGGATGTTTGGGGAAGAAGGTAACACAACTATTAGAAATACCATGAAAAGGTTCCTCAGATTCTTGGAAGAACAAGCATCCTGGAGCTTTTCAGCATGGCTGTCTGCTAAGAAGCATGGGTTTTATATGTGTTTGAATTTGTCTGTGTCCGTTCTAGACATTTTGCTCAACCCAAATTGGGGGAAATAAGCAGTTTTTTTTTTAAATTTTAGCATGTGCATTTTCAGGAAGAGCACACCTAGTATACTTTGAGACTGTGGACACCATTACGTGATTGGTGACCTATGCCACTGGCCACTCAGGCGAGCAAGACACTCTTACAAAAGAGCTCTTAAAGAATGCAGATCCAGAACAACCCTGGGCCGATAAGCCATCCAGTGATCCATATCACAACATCATGGATTTGGTATTTGCACACTTTTTACATATTGCTTTACTTTGGCTCCATGTAGAACAGGATAACGGCTGCTTTTACATAAGCAAAGAGTTTATCAACCCCATGCCTCAGGAGGAATTTTTTTTTTTTACAAAAATGCTTCAATTATATAAAGAAGCATTTTATTATCCAGTGTCCTTCATAGTTTCCTATGCAGATATTTCATTTAATAGTTCAACTAGAAGGAGGGAGCATGTCCTCTAATCTAACTGTTCTTCTTTGCTACTATCTGAATTTAATTCAGCGTACCTTTGGCTCAAAATGAGTTTCGTGTTCTCAAACATCTTCCTCTGCGGTAAATCCAGGCTGTTGTCACCTTCACAGAACCCTCTGATTAGTGATGAAATCACTCATTTTAACAATTCAGTAGGTTTTACTCTGTACAGAAACTTAGTGGAAGTCAATGTATTTTCTGGATTTTAGGTAGAAGATAGAAGGTACAGAGTGATCTACGTTATTGTGTTCTTTTCCTGTTGTGATAAAATTACAGCCACTTATTCATTCTTTAAACATGCATGACATATCTATTTATCAGGCAGTGAGCTTGGTGCAAGGGATGCAGAAATTTTGCAAACATGGCCCAGAACCCTCAGATGGCTTGTGGTGTATGATGAAAGGAGGGAGAGGAGTCAAGCTTCAAATATATGTAGCCAAGGAGTTAGTGTCGGGTACAGGGGACCCCACAGAAGGACTGGTTCATTCTGTCTGGATCAGGGGATCAGGAAGAGATTCCTTCAGAGAAGCATTTGAGCAGATGGTAGATTGGTGTTCAGCAGTCAGGCACAGAGGACATGGACATTCGGGCTAAGGAATTAAGTGTCAGCAAATTCATATAGCTCTGAAATTATTCAGTAGATGTGAGAAGACAAGCAGTTCACCTAACCAGAGCACAGGGTCGATGGGGCTTAGCTGGAGACCCAGCCGGGTGTGTCAGGAACCTTCACACCCGGTGTTTGGGCCTTATCTTCTGGGAAGTGGGGACCAGGGTTGGTGTTGAGGTACTGAATGAAACTGCTGACTGCTGCATTTTAGTAAGCTCACTGGCAGAGGCTGGAGAATGAACTTAGAAATTCATGTTTTATTTTTGGACTGCAGAGGTTGGAACATTTGTTTCTATGAGTTTGAAGTATTATCAAACATCTTTTGAGGATCACTTTGACTTAGGTCTAGAGGTGCATTTATGACAAAGTACGGAGCAGACATGAATCCCTTTGCGCAGCAGCTCTGCGTCTAACACAGAACCTAAAGGAGATTGAGATCACCAGGCATTTTCATCCCCGGCACTTATGCCCACCTGCAAAAGATCATTGTAAGCACTGCGCTGAAAATGGCCCTCAGGTTCTACTTTGACCTCTGCAAAGTGAGGGATCTTAAATGAGAAAATATAGTGCTGGCCTGAGAGTGTGCCTTTTTATTTTGGAGAAGTTTGAGTAAGATGTTTAATCTTTCTGAGTTGCTTCATCCGTAAAGATGGAAATGATGCCGGCTGGCCTGTAATCAGTTCTGCCATAATGATTCTTTTGAAAGCACTCAATTGTTCCAATATTACTGAAAAATTAGGGAAAGCATGATAATAACATGAATTTTACCTTTACTTATGTGAGATTTGTGTCCCCAATGCGTATTAGGTGAAATGCGGAATGCTGTGGCTAACAAAACAGAGCTGCATATGAATATACAAAACACCACCTTAAAAAAATCCAACAGCCACCTCGTTTGCCCACATGCCGTGAGCCACACACCCCACATCTAGTGTTAAACTGTTTCTAGTGACGTTCCTTCCACCATTTCATAGACGAGCTGCTCTGACACCTGCTTTCATAAGCAAAATACGGGACTGTGTCAAGATAAAGTTCTCTACGTGTTTACTGGAGGGTTTATGTATTTCTTAATCATTTAATAGTGTGAAATTATGCTGCTATGCTTAGGAGTTTCCTCTGTGTTACTAACAGAAGTCTGTGAGAGCTGTATCCTTAGCCAAATTTTTACCATAAATGCTGTGGCTTTTCTGTGGGATTTTGCATAGCATGGTGATTGGTATGAATGTCCGTGTTTTATGATAGCAGAACTGACTGTTCTTTAAAAGTTAGGATGCATGTGGTAAAGTCCTCAGGGCAGGATTCACACATTGTTGGCATCAGTGCAGACTGATTTTCTTCATTTGTGCAGCTGTTCAATAGGGACCAGATCAGATGCGAAGTCTTCAGTGGGTATGGTTGTGGGTCAGCTTTCCTCTTCGGGCAAAGGAACAGATGACGAGTGAGGGTCTTTTGCACCTGCTCTTCCGCTGCATTCACCATTGTGTTCAGCTGTGATGTCTGCTAGTTAGTACTTCAGCTTTGTCTCCAGCTTCAAAAACCTCCCCCTCTTCTCAGCTGTTGTGTTTGGTCTGGAGACCTTGAAGCTGGTTGCCAGTTCGGTTCTACCTCCATGGGTACAAGGGGAGACCAGGAGGCTGAAGGTGGAAGAAAAGCTTGCTTCTTCCTGTTTGCGGTTCCATTTTGACCCTGATAGTGGTAGTTGGTTAGTTTCCATCTCCTGCTTCATTTGTGTGTGTGTTTGTTTTTGTTCATTTTGGCACACACAGCACCATCTGGGCAGGA
Source organism: Dolichotis patagonum (assembly GCA_004027295.1). Lineage (NCBI taxonomy): Eukaryota > Metazoa > Chordata > Mammalia > Rodentia > Caviidae > Dolichotis > Dolichotis patagonum. The sequence continues at coordinate 70,323 of PVJX010005678.1, read as the reverse complement.
CTAACTCCTCAGCAGCCTGGTGCCCAGCTGTGCAGAGTCCCCTCTCCTGGTACCTGGATTCTAATCACTTCATCGCTTCCTAAGGAGTATTGTTGTTTACTTTGGTTTTTGTTTTCTGCACTGCCTCAGTGGTCCCCGTTTATTTTTTCAGTTCTACACCACTTCTGTGGTTTCTCAAACCAGATTCTCTCTGGTAAGGTATTTGGTGTGGTTTCTGTTTTCCTCCCATATTCAAGAGGATGACAGATGTAGTAATTACAGTGTAACTGGTGGAAGTGATATGAGAACAATGGCTCGTGGACATCTCAGATTTGATAGGTCCAACAGCAGGGTAGAAGCCCAGAGGCCCCGACTAGGATGCAGAAAGGCCACTGAGGTGAAGACCGCGGGAATTAAGAATCTCAGCTCTGCCATTTACTGATTTCTTCAACAGCACATTCAGCCTCTTTAAATGTGAATTTCTTTATCTGGAAAAGCAGAATAAGCCTGTGGTAAGGACTAAATGAGGCAGTGATTTATACAGTGTTCATATTGACTGGCACATGGATACACTGTGAATTAAGTTTTTCATGTTGATGACGATGCTGATGCATGTGGAGTCACTCTAGGAAATATCTTTTTTTGATATCTGTGGCTACAGTTACCCAAAGCTGGTTTTTATTTATTTATTTTTTTGAAAGGCATCAAAACAAGCATTTTATAGCTCATATTTTCAGCATTGAAGCATAAGGGATCTTTCCCTCTCTTCCCACCCATAGGGATCTTGGTGACTGAGAAAAGAGTGACTCACCTTTTTAAAGTTCATTTCCAGCAGAAAACTTTCTTTGATGACTTGCATTTCGAATGGTCTGTTGCTTTGCAGGGGAGTTGTAGGTCATCTGTTGAGGAGGCTGGAGACTGTGTCCCAAGCTTTCCTTGAAGGCATGATGCAGTGGTGTTGAAGATGCCACGAATTCTCACTCCAAAGAAATTTCTCACTCCCACCTCCCCACACTCAGAAAGGAAAACCCTCCACATAGTCAGTGTGGGCTCTCCATTTGAATGATGAGTAGGAATTTTGTTCTATAGCACTTTGATGCATGAATGTCACACTTTCCCATTATTCAAAACTGAAATTAAATATGAATCTAAGCCCCTACTAGCCAAAGGAAAGAGATGCCCAACACTGTATTACTATTTAGCATTATACAGGAGTTTCAAAGACCTTATGTAATTTTCATATCTTGAGATGCGTGCTTTGTTTGTATAGACATTGGTTGCCACTGAAAGACTCGTTTTTTAAAAAGTCAATATGGTCCACTTAATAGCAAAGTAAGTACAGCAGTCACTCATCAGGACTCTAATCTGAAGGAGTTGGTTCCCCTTTCCAGGTACCTTGTCTTCTTATTTCAAAAACTCACCTGGGCACACTGTTTTCCTTCTCATTTTGCAAAGTTAACTCTCCCTTCCCAAGTCCAATGGTCTTCTTTCATCACAGCCCTGGTTAGGAATAAGAACACAGGAACCCCATCCTCTTACCTTGTTCCCTGCTGCCTCTTTCAACTCCCAAGTAAGGCCCCAGAACTCAGATCACAAAGACATAGTCATACTATTATAATAGGAAGAAATGCTGTTCATGATTATGCTAGAAACCATGATCAAGTCTGCATTTAGCAGTTCTAAACCTTAGCAATTCTGCATGGCATTGGGCCTATTTAAAAGGGGGAAACTGAGATTCCAAGAATATACATGACATGCCCCAGGACGTGCAGCTGGTAAATGACAAAGCTCAGATTAGAGGATCACTTTTAATATATATGGTTTTATTCCATGTTTGTTTATAGGAAAAGATATGTCGATTGATTCAAAAGGAGAGAGAGAAGGTATTTGGCTATACATCTAATGAAGAACTTCATGTCTCAGAATTGTATTTGAGAGTGTTGATAACAGAGTATTCAGTCAAAGTATTTTTGATTCTGTCTTTAAAGAGAGGACTAAGTTGAACATAAATATAGATGATACATATACATGATATAAATATAGATGACATAGATACATGTTCTTAAGTGAGAGGTGGTCACCTCCAGGAAGTGTGCTCTTTGCAGTAATGTAAGAGAACAAGCTTTAAGTTTCTGGTCTAGATTTGTGTGTGCAGGTATTTTGGTACACTAGTACTTTAAATTGTTGGCCTAGAGCTGTTTAATCCAAGATTGTCAGTTTTAAGTATGTTAGAGGCATCGCTATGGCCCCTTCTTCCTGTGCACACTTTCCCAAATGGTGGTTAAGGACTGTTTGTTTATTTTGTTCCTTTAAGAGTACCTAACAGAGAAACATATGATCTCATAGTCAGGAAGTAAATGTACATTTTAAAAATGGAATAAATTTGATATTCCCCCCAAAATCCCAGCCCTGTCATTGCATTGCTTTAACTAATCAGCTGTCATAATGCAGTTAAATTCATCCAGACAACACCATTACTGAAAGCTTACTATATATTAGACGCTATTCTAAATGTTCCAAATGTATCACTGAATATAACAAAGATTTCTGCCTTCATGGATCTTACAATGTCTGGAGGGGAAACAGACTCTAAGCTTTTGGTGTAATTACTCAGGTATGCATCATTTAACCATGGGGGAAACATTTTGATAAATTCATTGTTAAGCAATTTCATCATTGTGTAATCATCATTGTGTACTTAGAAGATAGATAAGCAATATTATGTTACTCTTCAAATAGGACTTCACCTTTTTCGCTGGTGCATAAATTCACGAGGGCATCTTGGAGGAAGAGCTAGATGCTCCATGACACCTCACTGCTCCTGTAATGCCCTAGAAGTGTGCTTATTGATACATTTTGAAGCCCTCAGGTTCTTACTATGCCAAGTCAAAAGAATTTTTCAGTTCGTAGACCTCAAACAGGAATGTTATTTTGTCCTTAAAAGCCTGGAAATTTGCCATCATTTGGCCTCTTTCCTGATGAAAGTCTTTCCTGGGCATCTGTTTCTAGAGTACGGAGGTTGGATCCATGTTGAAGATTTACCTTGGTAACTAGTTTCATCATCAGCTTACCCAAAGTTTCCAAAAATCCTTCACCCGCCTTCATGTCAGAACCCATATACTCGCCACAAACTCTTCTATGTAACAATGAAAAAAGATTATTCAATTGTTTAAGGCACCAGAACTAGCAGCAAATTCAGCATTGTAGTCAGGGTTAGCCTCTACTTACAGCATTGCAAACAGATTTTTTTGCTTTGGCCATAATATGGTGTAGATATTACACTTCACTCCAGGTCATTAGAAGTCTCAATCCAGCGTCATTTAAAGTTTCTGCAGACCTGATACAGGTCCTTCCTGATTTTTGCTAGTTTTGTTGCGTTCAATGAAACTGCCTCTTTACCTGAAGGATTACTTTCTTCCTCAGTATCGTAACCATGGTAGAATGGGACATGCCTGACCGCTGAGCAGTGACCTTTACCGATTTTCTACCTTTGTGGTCCTTAATCACTTTTAATTTTGATTCCAAGTCAGTCATTCAATGTGGCATCATAATGGCAATATTAACAGTACGTTTTGTTTGTTTAAGGGCCATGGTGACCAAAACAACATGAGATTAGATTGAACACCAGAGAAAAGGATGCAATAAAGACACATAATAAATATGAAATGTCCAGGGCTGCTGTTGTTATAGTGTGGCATATGGGGTTAGTAAATGTTTTTGTAAGTAGACAGAGGAAATAATAAACTAGCAACATAGTTTTTATCATTATTGTGTACTGCATTGTGTTACTTTTTTTCCTGTGTTGCTAGGGTTTGAAACTGGAGCTGGCGTACACAGACCCGGTCTGTGACACTAAGCCATACCCCCAGGCTTTCTGTTACACCTTTACATGACTGGCATCTCCATCGGTTCGTTTATAACAACATCAGCACACACTCAAGTAATGCATTGGGCTTTATGGTAACAAAATCTGTGAAAATGCTAGGAAATAAGAGTTCTTCTGCCCCATCATCATTTTATGGGATGATCATTGCATGTACAGCATGTTCTTGACCAAGATGTTATTATGCAGGGTATATATTCATATATATGGAGAAGTAAGGAGTTCTGTGGATGAAACAAAAGACAATAAAGGACATCAGGAATTGGAATGATGAGTGTCATTGTAAATACAGTGACCAAAGGAGGTAAATTTACATGCACTTATATTATAGTGCTGAAGTTTGTGTCAAACTCAGTAAACACTTTGCAAATTGTATTTAAGGCCAGGGATAGTTGGTTGTAGGCAAATCTGACCTGTAAATTCTGTACTGGCTCGGGAAAGCTCATTTGGCAATGGACAAAAGTAGTTTCATTGTTTTAAATTGAAGATGTGGTTATCTTTTTGTGGTGCTGCATGCAGATTAACTGGCGTGGTTTCTTCACAGGTAAGTCTAGAAGTATACATTAATTTTTATAATGTATTGTGATTTATTCAGCTTCTGATTTATTACATGCAATTTATTCAAAAGAATTGGAATAAATTTGCTGATATGCTGGATATATGCTATGCAGCACATCTACAAGTTAATTGTTCTTTATAAATTAGCGGCTGTTTCTTTATGTTGTATTATTTTTCAGTTAGATTTTCTAAAGGCAGTTTTTCAGGAGACTATCACATACTGTATTTTTAAGAGTGAGTGGGAAAAAATCTGTTGAATTAATTTTTGGCCAGATGTAGGTAAAGCAGCTGTGGGCTTATGTTTGCAAATTTAATTTGAAATCAATTTCTTTGCTTTCCTCTCACCTGTATTGCTAAAGGGACCCATTTTCAACAACCTTTGAAAAACCTGGCAATCAGTATTCAACTGGTATTAGAGTTTATTCATCAAATATATGTTTGAAGCATTTTATTCATTTCACCAGAGATTATTTTTGCACTGGAAAATTTTATTCAACTGTTTGGCAGTCAGCAACCAATATAAGTCTAAGTGAAGTCCCAGTATGGCAATACCGTTTCAAAGAAGGGAAGAAACACAACTGTTTAACACAACTGTGAATTTTTTTCATATTTTAAAAAATAGAGACAGGAAGTTTATGTTTTGACTGTGAAGAAGTAACTCTCTCAAATAATACAGTCCATCAAATACCTTCTGATTTTTCATTTATGTAATGAATTTTAAGCTCTGTGCAGAGCACAGTGTGGCACTGCCATGTGTAATCTACCTTGAATTCTTCAAGGTGGGAAAAGCTAATACTATCTTCATTTTACAGGTAAGCATACTGAGAGACAGGAAGTCTAATGTGCCCTAAGAATACTAGACTTGTCTAGTTTAGGTTTCGTAGTGGTACTTTTCTTTTTCCACAGAATGAAATGAGATGTGAATTCAAGAGTATTTGATTATATGTCTTTCTCCTTGTTTTGTCCAGGAAATGCTCTCGTGACCTTAGGGAAAACTTTTTTTGAAGCATCCTTATTCTGTCACTCTTCTTTTATGTGGTACTTGATACTGTTTGACATTATGTGTTTGCGTATTTGCTTAGAATTTCTTTAATAGTGGCAGTAATTTTAATTTGCTGTGATCCCCAGCAGCTAGGGTAGTACCTTGTCTGCAGTGAGCGTTAGGGAAATATTTGCTGAATGAGTACATGATTTACCCTAATCCACTGTCAGTCTGCATAAGCCTGTTTTCTTCAGCGCTGGAGGTTCTGACTGTACAGACAACAGCTCCCTGCCTGACCAGGATGGCGCACTCTCCATCCCCTGCCCATTTATTGCCCACTTTTAAAAAGGGGCTTTATGACTGCAAAGCCCTTGTGATTCCTACGATATGACTTCTGTCTCTGAACTCCTTTTGACCATTGAAACTGGGCTGTCCTTGTGTAATGAAATTACTCTTACGGCCCCTGAAAACACTGAGGAAAGTCAGGTTAAAGAACCTCATTTTATCTATAAAATTTACCGAGGCAGTCTGATTACTCAGTCCTAGTAATTGTGAAGAAAGTGATCTAGGAATCAAAGCAAATTTATTTCAGTAAAAAACATCAAATATATTTTAATAAGTAAGACTGACCATGGAGACCCAGTACAAACTATTTGGTAGTGACACACACTCTATAAAGTCTTTAAAAGAAAACCAAAACGTTAAAGTCAGGTCCTTTGTTATTCTCTTTGTTGGCTATTTTGAACCTAGAATTAAGTTCACTTTGAGAGAAGAGGAAAAAACATAGAAAGTATTTATATCCAGGGCCAGTGATGGTATGCTTCTTATGGCACTTGGGAATTAGCATAGTTCAGATGCTTCAGTGTTAGTCTCTGCTGTATCATACTTCCTGCTACTGAGATGATCTTTAAACTCTTGCCTTAAAAATCCTGATCAGATGATAGACACTGGTGGTTTTGCAGCTGCATCTAGTGCCAGGTGTATTTTGTTTGATCTAGATGAGTTTACAGTCACCCACGTCTTCAAATAGGAGCATTTCTCACTGAAATGTGCATCTCCACTATTTGTAAAATATCAGAATATGTGGCCACACTAGACCTGCATGCCGGCTGGTGCTGAATCGTGGCCACAGTTGAGGTAGGGCTGGGACTCTCCAGTTTGTTCCCATCCTGTTCGCTAGCAGTGTGGCCTTGCTTCCTTTAAACACCCGTCTGGATACTACACAACAGAAGCAGTCATGGGTTAAGAGAAGGCTTAGAAAAACTGAAATTTTGGTCTTCATCTCATCTCTTTGCTATCTTCTCCTGTATGTTTTTTTTTTTAAATAAAAATACCCAGATTTCATCAGAGTAATCAGATTCATCTGAAGGTCTTGGGAAGGCTCAAAGAAGAGATTTGGAGGATTAGCCTATTTCTTTACTATTTCTACTAAGATAGGAATATGTGATTCAGTGTCTGTGAGATCAAAGAAGATAGACTGTTGCCTCCTTCTTCCTGAGCTTTTCCCCATCAGGATGAGTCTCAGTGGAAACACTCAGCAGACCTTCAGCATGCTGTGCTAATAACTAGAGCCAGTGCTCACTCGCATGTCTGTACAGAGCGGTGAGCACAGAGTCCTCCTGCACCCTCTCCTTTTGATTTTTGCAGCCTATTTTAGTTGAGTTTTATATGACCTGGTAGATAGAAACCTTAATGTCAATGCCATTAAATCAGTACCTGTAAAAAACCTGGAAATGCTAAGTCCTGGCAGAAAGCACGTTCCAATACTGATAAAGAGTACAGTGAGCTGAAAGGAAAAATGACTTCAGAAGGGAAGAATGAGAGCATGGCTCCTCTGGTTCCCTTGGAATATGCAAGGAGTCTAGAGAATTGATCTCCCACCTTAAGTGTGTTAGTAACTATTTTTATAAGGTAGTTTCTCTTTTAAAAAAATCCATTAGTTGAGACATGAATTTTCCTTTGCAAGGATAGGTCTGTAAGATTGTGAAACTATTAGTAATTGTGAATGTGAAAATGGGTTACTGACTTTGTTCTAGCAACATTTGTTTGTGGTGCCATGGAAACTCTGCTGTATGTCCACTGGGCCTGAGAATCTATAGAACCTGTGTAAGGCAAAGGCCATGTCAGTTTCTCTTGAGCTCTCACAAGATAATTTGGTTGGCTTTGTTCAGATCAGATCTGAGCCTTCCAAGGAAATAGTAGAGTTGGAAAGCTTTCACATATTGGAAATGAGTTTTGTTAACTTTTAGCTCAAAAATATGACTCTCCTTCGTATCCCCCCATCTCCTTCTTCTCTTTTAAACTTCTCATTCATTAGTGCTCTCATCTATTCCTTTCTCTGAGCCAGATATGCCTTCCTTTCACTGTCTTATGATCAATATCCTGTCTCTGTCAGATTCCAGGCAGCGTCTCCTTGAAAGAAATGTCTGTTTTACCCTTTCCTCTGTAGTGTCAGCATGTAATTGGAGCTCAACATATGACGATTGAATAAATGAATAAAGGATGATTGGATGAAGAGATAAATAAATGTGTTTTTTAGTGATTGCTGACTTAGCAGCATTTCTGGATTTTATATGTGTTCAGACTAAAATGTGTCTCCTGTGGTTGCTTGTTATTTTCTTTGCATTTTGTGGATTTGCATATCCTGACTTCAGGGTCTAATAGATGGTACCTTTAACACAAATATGAAGCATTTTTGTTTACAATTGCTAACTGGAATGTTCTGCTAAAAATCAATGTTGAAAGAAGGTACTTGACTCTAAAGAATGAGGGTAAAATAAGATTTACTAAGATATTGACAAGTTTGGCTACCACAACGCCAAAGAACCTAATAGGTTTTACTTCCATGTAAGAAGGTGCATGGTAATTTGCCAACTTCTGTACACACCAGGAATGTTAATGTGGATGGCACTAAAACACCTCCTGCTTTCAATCCGTGGATCTAATCCTACCTTGTGGACATCTTTTTTCTGCATCACTTAAATCCCAATTTGAATGGCTTTGGAAGAGGAATCCGCTTTCTAGAGCTGTGCTGTTGCAGGAGCTGCCCGACTCCTGGAACCATTACTCCGTTTCTGTTTCTCACTGTCTCCTTTACATTGCACCCTCACTAACTCTGCCACCCCACTCCAAAGATGTGCCCAAAGTCACTGAAATGCAAGCCTCTGACCTTTGAGTCCACTACAGCCCATCCGTTTTGTAGACACCATGGTGATTCCCATCTCTAAAAATAAAGACCTTTTAAAAAAATGATATAAAACAAGAGCTTTGGAGTGGAAAAGTCTCAAAGGCAAAAAGACCTTTACCGTAAGGCAAACACTTATTGAACTGAAACTTTAAAGAAAGCATGTTGCTTTTGTTGATGGCCTCACACATCAGAGCTTTGTTTTCTGTGTTACTCCAAGAGCCAGGCAATGGGAACTAAGCCTCAAATGTGTTCAGGGCAGGAGCCCTGGCTCAGAGGCTCCGCAGATGAAATAATGTCAAAATGCATCACACCTCCAAATACACTCCAGAAGGGAAAACCGCGTTAGAAGTTTGTCTTTAGCTTTTAGCACAAAGAGGACACAAAGATGGTACAGTAGTGATAACTCTTCTTTTAAAATCTGGATTTAAAATCTGGATTCCATGCTATCAGCAAGGAATCTAAACTGAGCAGAATCAACATTGCTAGATAAAATATTGCTCTAAAAACAAAATACGACACAGAATTATTTTGACTTAGTAAATATTTGTGGTAGAGTATATGGATGAGAGAACCATTGACACTGATGGAAAAGCACTATAAAATACGGTCATTAATTCATTCACAAATGTGATTCTTTCTGTTGCTGTTTTACAGTAGACCTTAACTTCCCAGGATAGTAGGACCACTGGAAGTAATGATACCTCAAATAGGTTTCTATAGTATATTCAGTAGCTCATCCAAAAACTCAACCAATCAAAAGAACAAAAATCCCCAAGCTTCTTATATCTTGAAAGTCTACTTTATCTTCAGTAACAATGGAGTCTGAAGTTACTGTTTCATTGCACAAAACTCCTTTAAATACTTGGAAGATCCATCATAAAGTTTTTCTTCACCACTGCTTCACAAAAGTGAGCAAAACTATTATTTAACCTTGTAGGTCAATGTTTCACTATACTGTATGTCTTACATACAGCTCAAAGAAAATCAGGACAGGCTACAAAAATATTTTTAAAGAACATTAATTTGCATTGAATTGGTTTTATTCTGATGAGCTCTCTGTATTAGTTATTTTGAATGCCAGACCTCTGAACCAAGTTTCTGAAATTACTCTGCAATATGTCATTTTGGTAAGTTACAGTTTCAGGATCATATTGAGAAAGAACCTGAAAGATTCATCTAGCTTCCTTTTTAAAAATTTGATGTCTGTTTGATGAATATCAGAGAAATAAAAAAAAATTGTGTCCATCAAAGACTACAGGCTTTATATTTTTAGGTAGAAGCTCTATAACTTTTATCAGATTCTGTAAAATATTGATGATCCCTAAAAAGTTAAAAATCATTAAAGAGTAAATTTCTCCTGTGGTTTTGAGTGCCTATACAGGTTTTTTGAAATCTGTACATTAATAGCCTTTGGGTTTCCAATCTCACAGTATGTGTATCTCACAGATGGCCAAGACAGATTCTTACCAGGAGCAGATTAGCGGAGAGAACCTAGAAAATCTTTCCACATGGCACTGTCAGGAGGACTGTGTTGAACATTATGAGCAAATATCAAGAGATTTGAAATATCAAAAGGCCATTTGGGTAATACCGTTTTCATGTCCGTAAGAGTAGTGTGGCGGATGTAGGAAACACAGGGAAAAAAGCAAGTATTCTGCTTTTACCCTGCTGTTCTGTATTTAAAAGGAGATGTTTATGTATCTTCAGAGCCAAAGAAATCCATCACCCAATCAAGTGGTATAACATCTTGAGTGGCAATGATATTCTTAAAATATTTAAGAAGAATTCTTAAATATTCTTAAAATATTTAAGAAATATTTAAGAAGAATTCTTAAAATATTTTATGTATTTGATAATGATGTGAATCAAATCTCAGGAACTTATTTATGTGACCACCTAAGTTAGTGAAAAGTCCTTCATATAAACTAAAAATAGGGCTCAGAATATTCTAGTTTTGCCAACAAAAAATCCAATAAGAATCAACAGTGGTATTAGTTAGCTGAAATAAAGGTAATCATCTCTTTTAAACAGGAAAGGTTTTAAATATAGAAGTACTGAAGAGAATTAAAACTAACACAAAATGCTTTGTGTTAAAAAGGCATCTGTTTATTTGGTAAAGTTTTGTAATGCTTAAGAGAATTTAATCTGTTAAACAGATCAGTCTCATGATTCTAGTATAAAATGCATAACTGACTAATTGATTTAAACTTGTGATTTTGGATTGAAATATTACTAAATTAATTTACAATGTTGGACTGTTTAAAAATTTGATTCGCCATATTTATAATTTTAATTCATTTGATTTGAGATTTAATTAGGAGAGCTTTAAGGCAGACAGTTGAAGTGCTTAAAGGAAATCAAATATGTTAAATTTATAAATGAATTTTAAAATGTTTGAAAAGGTTTAATTGTTTATAAATGGAGCTAAATATTTCTCTAAGTACCCTTAAAAGCAATTGCTAAAGTTTACTAGATTATAAACAGAATTGAATTCATAAGCTGAAATCATAGCTTAGGAAAAACCAGAGTTTAAAATTTTTAACTTGAAGTCAAATATTAATATTTAAAACCAAAACACTATGAGACTAATCTTTTCTGAGCACAGAGGTCATACTCAAGGACTCTAGAAGCCTCATATATAACACACACTTTTTGTTTTAAAGATTCTTCACTTTCACAGAGCGTGTTTTTTTTTTTTTTAACACCTTGAGAATCCTGCAGTGTTATTGTAGCTGAAACTAACTTCCCTTTGTCCATTTTTCATTGACACATTTTTGCTACAAAAGGAAAAATCAGTGCAGGTGTGATGTTTAGAGAACAATAAACAGTAGTCAGGATTTTGGCAATTTAAATAATACACACTATTAATAGGTGATTATCCTAGTATATAAAAATTTGTGCTGCCCCCACAAAAGTCAGAGATCAATGTGAAATCTTTCATATGCAAAATAAGGCCCAGGAGGTGTGTCAAATTCTTATTGCCATCAAGTAAAAAAATGCTCTCAGAACTGGTATAGCTTGAGTATCACCTGTCACCTTTTCAACCTCTGTCCCAGGGAAATGTAGAACTTCTCAACTTTTCAGGTTCCCCTAAAATCTCTTCAGACCAGATCGTTAGTGGACAATGTACTTTTCACTGAAGATTTTGAAGAATAGAGGAAGAAGAAGCTTATTGCATGTACATTCATCCCTCATTAAAACCCGTGTTTAACATCCCCTATTATATATTTCTTCTCTATCTTCTCTCCATGGCTCTTCTGGGGGTAGAAGCATGCTTCACCCCATGCCAGAACTCCTTGGCTTCCCTGCCGGATTCTTTCTGTGCTTCGGATTCTCCTTCCCTCTACCAAGTGGAGCAACCAGCTTCATTTCACAGCTAAGCATCCTGAGTGCCTGTGGTGATGCTGATGCTACTGAGGGTGTGTAAGTAACTCTTGGGTTATGTTTAACGCTGGCAATGAATGCCAACATCTACCTGTTAGACACTGACAGCCTGTGTGTTTTAGTTTACTGTCCAATTCACCTGACGTGTGGCACCTAAGCCCTTTTAGGCCTTCACAGTAGCTGCTGCCCCTTCTGCCCCACATGTAATCCCAGCCTGGATCTTTGCCATTTCAGGGCACCTTGACCCTGATTTCCAGAGGGCCACTGTTGGCTTCTTTTTCTCAAGTGCTTCCTCTGACTGCAGGAGGACTCCACCCACCCAGGCCCACTGCAGTTTGGCAGCCCTGACGATTAAAGCCCTTCTTCATCATAGTAACCCACGGAGGATGCCAAAGGTGCCTGTCCCAGCCTCTCCTCTCTTAGCTGGGATAAGTTTGAGGCTTGTTTCTACACTGCTTCCAAGAATTCCTCAGTGAATTTGAGCTGCAGTTGCCCATGATGGTAATTCATTGATAATGAACATTTCCCTGTCTCATGCTTTTTACTGGAATTGCCCCAGAATACCTCCCACTTGCATTTTAATATCCACCTCTAGATCTATTTCTGGGGAGAACCTCAAGTATAAAACATTTTCAAACCAAATGCCATTTTAATGAAATTAATTAGGCATAGAATTTAGTTAGCCCTCAGCAATCTTAAGGGGGAAGCCAGCATTTCCTACAGAGTACAAGTCTGAGACTCCAGCACGGCACTTCTCTTACTTACAGAAAAATGTGCTTTCACGGTGGACAGTGGCCTTAGTGATGGTTTCCTCGGTTTTAGACAGGACATTCTTCCTAGAAAGTTAGATTCAACCATCAGAATTTTAAGAAATCTTAACCCTGTTTTCTGACAAAATCCCTTCTCAGGGGAAGGTAGAAAATAATGCTAAAGTGGTTGGGAGGGTTTTCCCTTCAGGCCATTCCCCAGGTGGCTTCATAGAGTCCAAACCTTGGCCACACCAACGTTTCTGCTCAGCTCTCGGGCCTAATGGATGCATACAAAGTAGTTCATTACTCCTCCACTAAAGGTTCTCGTCTGCCTCTAAATCACCTTATTTGGTGACTCAACATCCCCAGGAAGTTTGCTTCTGGGAAGACATTTAAGATTTCTAACCCCTGACCGAGGAGTGGCTTACTCACCCAAAGGATGCCGTCTATTCCTGCTGACGTAGGCTCTCTAATCCAAACACTCTAAAGTATTCATGAGCCTCCCCTTTGCCTTAAAATAGAACCCATCTCTCCATTTGGGGAAGGTATTAGAGCTGTAAATGCCTCCCGAATGAATCCGCTAGCTTCTAGATTCTAATTGTTTCTCTCCCTTCCTCTGAGGGTGACTCCAGGATGTGCTGCTTTTCTTAGCCATCTGTCCTTCTGCATTTGCTCTGGCCTCATCTCACTTTTCCCTTCAGCCTTGTTTACAGTTCTTTTTTTGGAGGGGTGGTTGTGGAGTTGACTTCCCAGGGAAAAGAATTAAATATTCATGAGAAAGATAGTGTGGGCTTATGGGATCTGGAAGAAAGCAAACTGAATATATAGTAAATGAAAAAATTTAAACGTTAATTTTAATACTTTAACAAGCACTGGCGTGGCTGTAGCCTCTCATAAGATGTAGTCTTAAAGCTGGATAGCCTGTGTTAACTTATTTTAGTCATGCATGGTTTTTCCCCTGTCATTAAATTAGAATATGATTACCTCCCACAGACAAAACAGCACCTTCGAGTACTAAGTAATATAATTTATTTCATAAATAGGATCAAAACACCTTTATTAGATATTAGTGACTAGGGAAAATAGCATTTTATTAATATTTTAGGGTTGACTCTATTTTATTACATTTAATCAGAATAGGATTTTGAAAGCAACCCAGAGATATACTCTAGACTTTTATATATGCTTCAGGGGCTGAAGATTTAGCTCAGTGGTGTAAGTGCCTGCCTGGCAAGCACAAGGTCATAAGTTTGACCCCTGGTACAAAATATATATATATATGTTTTTTTTTCAGGTATGTTGCTTGAAAAATGCTTGATTTTGGTTTTCTTTTAACCTAGAAACTGAAGTGTTTGCAACAGATCCTTTGGAAAGCCACTGGGGCTGCATGTTTAATCCGCGTGGGATCTGGGCTCCTGGTGGCGTCTTTCTCTAGAAAGGTGTAAATGAAGAGACCCATGAAGGTCCCACTGCACAAAGTCCAGGATAGGGATACTTGAAGGTACAAACTTGCTTCCTCTTCCTCTTCCTCTTCTCCCCCCTTTTTCTATTTTTAACAAATATTTAATGCTTGGGAATATAGCAGTCTGTGAAGCAAAATGCTTTATTTTGTGAATCTGGAGGCGCAGCAGAGCTAGGCACAGGCTCTCTGTCAGGGCCTGAGTTCCTCACCCAGCCCAGGATTTAGAGGGCTGCTCTGGGCAAGTTCTGTGTTATGTACCACCTACACTCTGAGGCCCCCTGGAGTCAGTCACACTTGGACATTTTTGAATTTTTTTTCCAGAAAAGCTAAAAATAGAATTGTGATTTATTTATAGTTGAGGCATAAAAAGCATTGCTGGGGAATTTAGAGGAAACATTAAAAGTTAAAGAGCTGGCTGTGCTGCTTACTGGCAAGGTGAATTTGGTCAAGTTATTTGGTGTCTGTGTCTCAAGTGTTCTACTGCTGAATGCCAATAGCACCTGCTCTGTCAGGTCACCATAAGAATTAAATGAGTTAATATTTACAAACACAAAGACTGCTCCTGGGATGCAGCGAGTACTGAGTACCGTGTAGATGTTAGTAATTTGGTCAGCTGTCCTGAATAACCTTGGCCTTTTCACCCCTGTCGGATTAGCTGGCCAGCTCTTGCCCAAACAGTTGTATGCAGGGGAACCCTATACCTTCTGAGGGCCCTTTGGGACTTTGACTCTGGCTTTCTCTGCACTGCCCTTTGTCCTCTAGACTTGAAATCTCTCTCATGTGGCTTCTACCCTGTGAGTGGTCTTTTCACTTTGCTTCAGAGCAATGATGGTCCTTCTTTCACAGGTGCCTCCAGTTGTCTGAAAAGAGCATGTACCACTTGAGAGTACCTTTCACCAGACTAAATATCGCAGGCCCTACCATTTTCTCTCAAGAGACGTGGTTTTCCGGGTTCCTCTAGTCTCACTCCAGGTTATTAAAAGGGCCCTGCACCAGCTCCCTCATATAATGTGTCATAGAGTCTCCCAGCCATCCTCAGTCTCCCCTTCTGACCCGTTTTCTCCATGTGTACTACAGGATGAAACACTGAAATGTGAATAAATAGCCTACTGGATACTAGCACTGGAATATACAACTAATAAGACAGAAGAGGTCCTGCTCTCACAGAACTTACAGTCTAGTGGTAAAGATAAACAGTCCTCAACTAAAGGAATACAGAAGTTTCAGATCATACTCTCAGGTTGTCTGGGCAGAGTCTCTTGGAGGTGAGAACAGAGATCTCCAGTGTGAAAAGGAACCAACTGTGCGTTTCTGGAAGGAGTGTTCCAACTTGAGGTAAGAGCTGTGCAAGTAGCTTGCAGGTGGAGTGAAGTTAGCTATGAAAGCAACCAGCAGAAGGAGAACCTGTGTTGCTTGAGCACAAGGAGCAGGGTGTGTGGTCCAAGATGAGGCGGGCTGTGTCTGCTCATTGTGTGGCACCCTGGTCATAGCTGCTCTCCTTTGTGTGGAAAAGGCAGAGATTTGCGAGGATGAGAGACAGCACAAATGTTCGTCTTCTTTCTTGAAACTATTCATGCTCAACCGACACTCACTGTATTAAAGTTAGGCATTCTGTGTAGGAGTGTTTAAAAAATATACCAGAGGTAGCTATTGCAGGTAACTTTTTCCACCTGGATTACCTTTCCTGACTGTATTTTCTTATACATCTTGTCTAAGTCTAGTATTTTCTCCTTCCTGAGTTTCTTCTTTCATCTTTTGTATTTACAAAACCCAACTTCAAGGCACTGCCACCTCTGAGAGAGCTTCCCTGCCCGTTGAATGGTCCCATACCTCAATAGGTAAGGAGCTCTCTGCTCTTCAGCACCTGTTCACATTTCTAGATTAATCACTTCTCACTTTCTTGAAACAGGTTGTTAGCTTCCTTTCTCCCTCAGCTACTTGTGAAAAGAAACTTCATCTTGTACAACTTTCTGACTATAAAGTTTAGCAATGTGCTTGAAACTTACCACTCAGCAAACTTTTGCTGCGTGATTGAATGTTGAAATTTGACTGAAAGATTCCATCTAGGGTTTATCTCAAGGGGCTCTTCACTGCTAATTTGATGGGTAGTTTATCATGTTGGGATATGCATTGCACTGCATTGCTTAGAATCCCTACTAAATGCCTGGGTTTTTTCCAAATGCCTTCTAGGAGCAGTAGTAGTCCTGGTCAAAGCGACTGCTGGGCCAGTCACTCATCTAGTGATGTGAGCAGGTTCGGCTGTTACACTGTGGCGCCCTGTGACTGACCCACATATCATGTAACACTGGAGCAGAGGGTCACCACTTCTCAGTATTGGTCATAGCATCCTGGGTCATCTCTGTAGGACAGTGCGTCCTCTTTACATCAAGACATGGCTCTATAACATCAAAACATTGATTTTGTGGTATTGTTTAACACGAAATAGAAGACATCTTTTTCTTTTGTGATGTCTTTCTAACTACTCAATGATGGTTTTATTGCCCTCTGTGTAGCCGTAGTTTTTCTTTCTTTATATAAAACATTGCTGAGGTTTTTTGACTGTTTCTTGTTATATGAATTTGACTGCTCTCAGCTGTTTATTGTGGGAAAGATATGTCAGTATGCATTCACTTTGACTGTCACATTGCAATATTTTTACTTTACTTTCATGTTTGGCATTTTCCCAATTGTTTACCATTTAACCAGCAATAAAGCTGCAAGGGTTTATATGTGTGTGTAAGGGGGTCTGTTTTTAAATTTATCAATTCACATAGATGTGTAGGTGTAGTGAAGTCACCTTTAGGAAATGACTACCTTTTTGGCTTCTATTATGCAAAATGTTTAATCCAAATTATATAACTAATGCCTTGTTGAGGAACATAATAGGTAAAGAGAAATATGAAACATCTTTATGGGCAAAGAACTAATGAACATAGTAAAACAATTTAAAACATAAAAAAGTTAGAATCAGGTGTGTACTAGTAAAAATGTTACCAGCTGTCTCTGGCTGATTTCAGGGGTATGAAATCTTCTCCCATGACTGATTGCCAGGCCTACCATGATGTTACTGAACACCAGGTTAAAAGAAATGCTCGTTATTGCTCTGTGTTATAGTATTTGTTCCATGTACGTAACAGATAAAAATAACCCCAGGAACATAGCTAATAGCAAAATGTCATCCAAATAACTAAAAGTATTATGTTTTGGGTATTACCTTTGTTTTGAAAATACTTAAATAATTTTATGTAATTTAATTTTATTTATTTGTAAATATATTTATATAGTTTTTAATAATTCCACTTCTCAAAATTCCTCAAAATTTAATAATAGACTCTGAGGAACTGATATGAACTTGCTATAGGTTAACACTGGAAACACAACCATGATAAAATATAGAGATATTAGGCAGATGTTCATAGTGTGTGGTTATCCAGAGAAGAGACAAATCATTGCATTATGTTTTGAGGTAATCAAAGAAGATTTTCTTGGCTGAAGTGGTAGAACTTGAAGAATGAATAATATTTGCATTCAGGAAGAGAAAGGAGAGCCATTCTAGCTCCATAATAGAGATGAAAAGTAATAACAACTTATTAGTAGCAATAATACAACAAATATTTCTTGAGTTCTTACTCTAGGCATTGTATTAAGGGCTTTATGGTTTAATTAAATGTTCTAAAAACCCGAGAAGTAGATACTATTATTAACTTCCCTTTAAAACTGAGAAATCTAAGACTGTGGGTAAGCAACTTGTCCAAAGTCAAGCAACTAATGTGTATTTTATGAGTTTTTTTTATCCTTTGCTTTTTAAAGATTATCCTCGCATAAATTTAGTAAAGCATCTGGGTTACCAAATTGTGTACTAATAGAGGAACCTTCATAATTATAAAAATCAACTAATAGGTTTCAAATACTTTTAGCACTTGAAAATTCACATCTATACCACACTGCTGGCCAAGCCACCCAGATATGCCTTTCCATGGATATTACCAGGTCTTTTTGGAATGGAGAAAGGAGATGATGGCAAATGAAAAGCACAGATGAGATGAGCTTAATGAAAAGTGGGATTCTTTTGGTCACAAAATTGAAAATGTAGAGATAGGCCCACCTTCAGGAACATCTGGACTTGAGGGTTCTCAGGATATTGTGCCGTGTCTCTTCTGTGCTGGGCCCATTTGGGACAGGCTGTCATGTGATAGAATCTAGATGTCTGCCTTGCATTCCTTCTTACGTTCTCACCACTTTTGGAGTCAGGCTCTTTTTCCACGACCTGGGACTCCTAGGTAAAATCTATTGGCCCAGGTTGAACTAGACTTTATCCATTAACCATTACTCTGGCTAGGTTGATCCCTTTTCTAGCCAAGGTTGAGTCACATGACCCTTTTGCCACCTACTTACCCTCCTCATCCAGTGCAGGAGCTGATGGAGGGAGAATCATGGAAATGTGGATATACCATTTATACAGGAAGTAAAATAAAGGACAGAGGAAGGGCCATTCACAAAGTAAAGGATGGCAAAGTGAACATAGAAATGAAAGAGAGAGAATAAGACTAATATAGAATATAAAAGAGAAAGTTTTATATGAATCCATTTTAATCATAACAAAGAATATGCCTGTGATAGTGATATATTGTTTCTGTGTGAATTCATGTATTCAGCCATTGAACACCTACTGCCTGCTAGGCACTGTTAAAAGTTTGTGTCCACGTCCTTATTTTTTGTCTTTGTATTTAATGCATAGCTCAACTGCAATAAAGCACATATCTGTAGTGTGTGATTCAGATTTAACATACATATATGCCTGGGAAACCCCTATATCTAGAAAAAATATTTTCATCACTCCTTGGATGTTTTATAGTGCCTATTTATAATCCATTCTTCCACTCCTCCCCGGCAACCTTTCTGGTCTGCATTTTGGCCGTATAAATTAGCAGCTTGCATTTTCTAGAATTTTAAATAAGTGGAAGCATACTGTATGCACTCATTTTTGGTGCCACTTCTTTCATATAGTGTAGTGATTTTGACATTCATCTGTGTTGTGTTTGTTAGATACTTTTGTGGCTGTGAGGCATTCCATTGAATGAATACATTGCACTTTATTTTTCCTTCATTTAACATTGATTTGAGTTGTTTCTAGTTTGACTGTTCAAAATATTTTTTTGCCGTTAGCGTCCCTGTAGAATTCCTTGTGCAAATGTGATGTAAACGTTTTTGCATAAACATGTATTTGTTGCTCTTCTCTAATACCTAGAAATGGGCCAGGGATTTAGCTCAGTGGCATTAGTGCCTGCTTGGCAAGTGCTAGGTCATGAGTTCAATCCCCAGTACCAAAAAAAAAAAAAAAAAAAAAGAATTTTTTTCTAATACCTAGGAATATAACCTGAGTCACATGGTAAATGTATGTTTAACTTTGTCACAAACTGCCAAATTGTTTGCCATAGAGGCTGTACCATTTTAATTTCCTATCAGGAGTATGTGAAAGTTCTAATTTCATCACATCCTGGCCCATACTTGATAGGATCAGTTTTTTCTATCATCTTAATGTGTGTATAATAGTATCTTAGGTTTAACTGGGCCACCCTGATGACTGATGACACATTTTTACTGTGACATTATTTCTCATGTGGAGATGGTGACGTTTTTCTTTTAGATAAAATATATCTGTATATAACTGTAGATTAGACTTTCTGTAACTCCTGCCCAGAAGGTGTTCTGGGATGATGACAACCTAGTCATGTAGTGTCTCCCTGAACAGATTGTATCCATGAAACTTTCTCTGAGGACCGTTGATAACTCTTGAAGTTATTTACTTTGTGAAACCACACTGCTTGAAACCATCGTAGTTTAAAATAATATAATTTAGACTGTAACGGACCAACGTTTTTCTTAATGTGACTAAAACTTTACCCATAAAATTGATCAAGGCATCTTTATATGTAGTTAAGACAAAAATCTTTTCTAGAGTGCCTTTTTTCTGAAAAATTCTGGGCTCATAGAAATAGAGTAATAAAGGAGAGAACATTTGCATTACTGTCAAATTGTGCAATTATTCTTTCTAGAATTGCTCATATCCACACAGCCATAATAAATAAGTATTGTTACAAGGTTGGATTGTTTTTTAGAAATAACCACTCGTTTACTATGCTTGCTTTAGTTCTGATGCTGCATTTCATTTTTTTTTCTAATCTCACTGAATATTTCTATTTGTTATTATTTTCTGGCATACATGCATACAAAGCTTTAATTTAAAGGAAGAAATAGGATTATTTTTTTTCTGGCTTTCATCCTTTTGGTGTGCAAATTAAAGCCTGCCATTTTAAAATAGGGTTCCTGCATTTCTGAAGAAATTATCACACAGCATTTTATCCTGAAATCTATCAGCTCACCTTGAAAATCATTGCTAGTTCTGTTTTAGTTGTCTAAATTGTAGAATGGAAGAGGAAGAGAAAGGATAAATAGAGGAAAGCTTTTGAAAAATATAGAAGGGCAATACTGGCAGCACATTTTAAAAACTCTAGACAAGTTATAATGATATTTCTAACATATATTAAGTGTTTGATATGTGGCAAATACAGTGCTGAGTTATTTGCTGCCATCCTCTGATTTAATGAGGGTAAAAAATGCCAATATCCCCACATTCAAGGATATGGAAAATGAGGTTTGGTGAATTTCAGTAATTTGTTAAAGTTCATTGTGAATGTGTTGGCAGAGGCTGGGTTTGAAAGTGGGCCTATATGTTTTAGAACATTGATTTTAATCACGACACTGTACTAACTAGACTGAGACAAAAAGTTTATTAACGTCAAAAAAATGGAAGAAGAACAATTTTTAGAGCATAGGAAATTTTTTGCCACTCACATACCTAAAAAGCTGGTTTTATGCTGGATAAATGACAAGAATTTAACTACAAAAAAATGTGCTAAGTTCTTGTGGTATACCTGGGATGTTCAACTGAGGATAAAAATAGCCCATTATCCTGAAATATCCCTAGAGAGAAACATTTTCTGATAGCAGAATTAGGCAAGCATAAACCTTAACAAATTTTGTAGTACTTTTTCTTTTTTTTCAAGTTGTGTCTTCCCTCCTGATGAAATCATAGATCTGAGTTTGGTAATCCTATCAACACTTATGGTTAATCTTTTGTGCTGATTAGACCACAGAGTGCCCAAATAGTTGGTCAAATGTTATTCTAGGTGTATCAGTCACCTTCCCATCACTACAACAAAACACCTGAGATTTCATTTATAAGGAGAAAAGGAAAGGTGTGATTTGGCTCATGGTTTTAGAGATTTTATTCTTTGCTTGCTCGGGTCCACTGCTTTTGGGCTGAAGTAAGCATGTCTTGGCTGGAAATGTTGGGAGAGCAAAGAATCTCCCCTCAAGGTGACTGAGAAGTAGGAAGAAGAAACAGCAAGTGATCAGGGCCCTTTCAGGACACACCCTGTGACCTAAAACTTGTCACCTTTCACAGATGTCCGCCACTGTCCAGTGGCACCAAACCTTGCTACATGAGTCTTTGGGGGATATTGTAGTTCTAAACTATACCCCAGGCTGTGCCTGTGAAAGTGTTCCTGGGTAAGATCAATGTTTGAATCAGCAAACAAAGTGGACTGTACTCCCTGTGGGTGGCAAATAGAACAAGAGTCCTGACCCTCCCCAAACAACAGAATATTCCTCCTGCCTGACTTGACTGTCGTAGAACACAGACACTGCTTTTTGTCCTGCCTTCAGGATTGAACTGAAGCACCAGCTCTTCCTGGGTCTTTAGCCTGCTGGCTTTCAGACTGTAGCTCCGCTGTCAGCCCTCCTCATCTTAGGGCCCTGGACTCAGACTGGAACTCTATCCTCAATTCTGCCACCTTCCAAAACTCACTCCCCCCCTTCTGTTGCTTGCCAGCTTACCCTGCAGATTTTGGAACTTTGTATTCATCGTACTCACATTAAATGAGACAATTCCTTATAATAATCTTTTTACACCCATATGCACATGTACTATTGTTTCTCTTACCCTGGAGAACTCTGAGAAATACAAACCTCAAAATCGACTCCTTCTGTCTTACTCCATGTCAAGTGATCATTTAGTTGGTACTGTAATTAGAAAGTTTCTCTCTCAGAGGAACATGAGGTTGGGGCTACTGTACCACACACAGCACTTTAGCCTCTCCTCTGACCACCAGTATCACACTGCTAAGAGCCTATCTCCTTATCCTTTAATTTCGGAAATTAAGGCATCTGGGACTTTAGTGAGTTTTCCCCATAGGGTGAGTGTACTTGAGGCTGAGTAGTGTTTCTGGGTCTCCCTAGGCTTCTGTCCTCCTGCGTTCACCAAAGTGGGCAGCAGGCGTCGTTCTGAGGCGCAGGCCGTGTATGGCCCTTGCTCCAGAGGTATGTGGCCCATCTGCAGCTGTGGGCTTGGTTCCTGTCTGGGGAGAGTCTCCAATCATGGCTTCTACCCTGGGCCTCACAAACTCTGAGTTCACAATCTCTGTATCTGTACCAGGATTCTGTCACAAAGCAGGATATTGTTTCCTAGTGTGGTGGCTGATTTTTCCTCACCCCTCTCATCACCTGTGTGATCTAGGCTTTGGAATCCAAATGCAAAAACTTTTCTCTGCTTTTCCATTTTTCTCTGCTTTCTGCTTGTCCCTGAGGCAATGAACACAGGCATCTTGGCTGCTGCCTTTGAAAAAAGGGCTAGGGGGGAAAAGCAAATCTTGGAGGTGGGCAGAGGCAGTTAACTTTTCAGAAATAGTATCATTACGTTTGCTTGAAGACTTCCATGGACAGAGGAATAACTAATCCTTTTTCCCCTTCCTAACCCAGGGAAGACCTCTTCAGTTTTGGACATTGCTGTTACCATGCACTCGGTTTCTGCAGGTTAGAAATCCCCAGTTTATTCCTCTGTTATTCATCTATTTATTGTCATGTATCATCCATTTAAGTCTTTCTTGGTTCTGTCTTTGAATGTGCTCTTTTGAGGTATGTAACCAAGTCTGACCACCTGTGGTCTGACCCAGAGCATGTGCATATGTCAAGTGGTCTATGTTTTAGTGACTAACAAAAAAGTACCCAAATCCTAGAGTGCAAGTGTGTATGCATACACATGCACGCACAGTTCCTGGAAATTTCAGGCAGAGACAGAAATGTCGCAGAAACAATATGGCTACCTAGAGAAAAATCAGATGCATAAAAGTCCCGCAGCTTCTCTGAGGCCCCAAAGTCTGATGTCATCCATCAGACATAGAACTAACAGTAACTAACAGTAACATCTACGTAAGGTCTTAGAGGAGCCAAGAAGCATAGATTTGTACTGACCCAAAATTGAGTCTTATTGCCATCCTGAATTTACATAGTAAGTAAAACTTCTCAGCTTGATTTTTTTTCTTTTAAAGGGACATTTGCATCCTCACCTGCAGCCAGTGTGTGGCCGTTTCTTAGCTCTCTTCCCTGGGCTCTCCAGCATCCCAGAAAGCCCATTCATTCTCAGCACTAGAGGGCTTGTTAATGCTCTTTAATAGTGGCTTCACCTGGCTGTAGAGAGGTTTGCTATGTGTAGTCTAGTGTAGTGGTAGACGTGGTTTGGCCAGATAATGCCAGATTTGAAGCATACGTTTTATTTTCTCTGCCCTCTTATGCCTTAATGCTCAGGGTTTAAGGCTATAAAAATTCTGATTAAATTTTCTCCAGGGGAGTGTAGATCTGGGCATACCATCTAAAGAAAAAAAGGCAGCTCCATCCAATTTGTAAAAAATTTGTGAGTCTGAACTTACAAGGGACACCTATGACAACAGAACTGTTGCTCACAACCTCCATGGCCTCCTGCTGAGGAAGCTACACTGCAGCCCCTACAGCATCAGCCCCTGATGTGAGGACTTGGTCATGGCTGCCTGCTCCGTTAAGCTTTGCCTCCACTTACAATTTAAGATCGAGCAGAGAAAGCCAAAAGTATTTCTTAAACCATTCTCTGAAGATGCTGTGCTTCAGCCTAGCCCATCTCCAGCTTCTCCATGCCAATAACCTCCAATCAAAGCACATCTGAAGCCTTCCCTTTTTTATCGTAAAAGTTTCTCACTCTTTACCTCACTTGAGGTAAATGCAGGTGGTAGTGGTAGACTCCCTGTGATACTAACTCTAAAGAAAAGACACGTCTGTTCTCTTTGGGCAGTCGCCCTTTACACACGTTCCATCATTTAATCATCATAGCTTCAGTATGAGTAAAACACTATGGTTATATCCATTGCTGTGGTGAAACAGGAGATAAGGTATCTGTAGAGGGTCATATTGTGCATTGCTAGGTGGTGGCCCAGAATTTGAATCTAGTTTTGTTGTCTTTATGTACATATGCCTTTGAACTGGTGTTTCCTGGTGTCCTATTAGAAGTTGTGAGGACTGATGGGAGCTGAAATCTGATAGAAGACCATGTGTTTTTTAAGCACGCACCTTCCCGAGGTTCTCAGTCCAGAGGTGGGTGGTCTGTTGCCCTTCCGTAGCACAGATCTGTAAAGTACCGTCCTCTGGCTGCAGGTTCATCAGGCTCTCACGTGTAGGAGAGGCCGTGTGGCTCTCTCTGGCTGATGGCGCAGAAGCCTGAATAATATGTGACTCTGGAAGAAGTGCCTGAATGTTTGATAGCCCAGGACCACATTCTTTTATCCTTCATTAGCAGTGTCATGTTGCGGGTAGAAACACCAAAGTTGGGAGGAACCTACATCCCTGGGTTTATGCCTAAGTGACAGCCCTGTAGGAGAAGATCCAGACCAGGAATGTTGTCATTGAATTTGGTGTGTGTGTGAAATAACTGATCTGTGTGTTAAGTCACTGAGGACTGGATATTGTTTTGGCAGGTAACTTACCCTAATATACCTGACTTTAACGACACTTTGAGGGGGAAGGTAAGACTCCCCCCAAATCATTTACTAATAACAGTTATATTTTATCTGGGTAGCTAAAATATACATGGTGATATTTTCTTAAAAGTGCTTGTGGAATTTGTAGCATACAGAACTGAAATGCAAGCATAGTGAGCTACTTACTGTGCCAGGAGTTGACAGTGAGTGCAATTGATTGCAGCCACACCAGGAACAGGGCAGACAAGGTAAATAAATTATGAATTCCAGGGGAAAAGAGCTCACAATAGCTGCTGTTTCATTTCCCCCTTGCCCTGCAACTGTAAACACGCTTATAGATATATTTTATTAATCATTGTTTTGATGTATTTGGATTTTGCAAGTGGCTATTGTAGCAAAGGGATTTCTGGCCACCCCTCAAGCTAATCAGATTAGGGACATGAATGCTGCAGTGACAAACTAGTGTGTGTATGAAAAGACAAATGGAAAAGCGCTCCCTTACCAGCACTTACAATTAGCTGGGTTTTTTTTTTTTTTTAAGTAACAGCTTTAGACCTTTTTCCAACTGTGTCATCCTTACTTCTGTCTTCAAACGATGGACTGTAGACTAAAAATTACATGAGAGACACTTAACAAATGGATATCTTTCAAGGGATATCATCAGAACAAAACACTTCTAAAATCACTTTATGCCACTTAAGGAAAAAGTATTGATATGATGTATTGAAAGAACCATAACTACCAGAACTTGAATTACTTGTTCATTTTATAAAGAAGGCAAATCATGCATCTCATTAACATTTCATCAGTCTCAGTCTTCAGAGGTCAAAATAGGCTTTGAGGGAGCTCCAAAGTTACCTACAACAAATTCTGCGTGTGTGTGTGTGTGTGTGTGTGTGTGTCTGTGTGTGTTGTATGCATGCACATGCACACAGCTTATTTCTGTCTTACTAGATTGGGTAGTGGTAGCTCTTAGTCTTAAACCTTGATTCAGGGACAACTTGTAGTGAGGTTTCCCTCATTCGGGTATTACCCCAAATTCCAGGACATCCAATGTGGTCACCATTCATTCTGTTAGTCTATCCTGGACAGTAACTCTGCTATATAAATAAATTTTAATTTGTTATCTACTTTTTGCTCTGTATGCTTTATCACTAGTCTCTTTTGTGTATCACACTGGTTGGCACATAGAACACATTATTTGTAGAATATATAAAAATGTGAGCAAGGTGCTGAGACATGGCAGTATTGGAGTAGTCCTAAGAAGGGCCTTTGTGTATGTTGTGAAGGTTGATGTGCTAGTTGGGCTTGATTGGGTCACCTTGAGCACTGGTGGGATTGGCAGAGCACACTTCTTGGTGTATCTGGTGAGTCACGGAGGCACAACCTTGGGACTACATCACTTGCCCTTTTCTCTAGCACTGTGTCCCCCAACCCCTACTTCCCAGCCTCCATGAGCCAAGCAGCTTCATTTTGCCATGCCCTTCTACCATGATGCTTTTGCCTTGGAGCCAACCTACCATGGAATGAACCCTCTGAAAATATGTATCAAAGGAAACTTTCTCTTTTCAGTCGTGGTTGGCAGGTATTATATCACAGTGATGGAAATCTGTTGGGTAACTCTGAACACGTGGAAAAAAAAGTTTTCCAGATGGTGAATGGAACACAGCATGGAATAAATTCAGGTTCCAGGAATGAATTTAGTATGGATTTAAAGACAGTAGTCCAGGAACAATGTAGAAGTATGGTAGTTGTGTTTCACAGTTTTGGAATATCAAATATAAATAGAACTATGGGAAATCTTCATTGAAAGCTTTAGGATAGTTTTGTTAACTCAAATGTTGTTGAAAAACATTTTTATAGGCTATCTTTTTAAGTTAAAATTACATACTTCAGTTCCTATTATCCTATATGGTTCCTCTGCTTCAAGTTCTCTTTAAGAGTATATATATATAAAACAAATATGTAACAGCATGTACTGGTTTCTTGCCCTGCTGTGAACTGCATGTTTTTGTCCCTTCCAAATTCATAGTTCAAGCTTATGCTATCAATGTATTCGGAAGTGGGACCCAAGGGAGATAAGTTATGAAGGCAAAAAGTTAGGAAGGGAGATAGGTTATGAAGGCAAAAAGCTTCGTGAATGGGATTTGTGCCCTTAAAGGAGGATGAGAAGAGCAAGGTGCATGGTTTCTCACTTGGATATTTTGCCCCCCCACACATCCTATGAGAATACAGAAAGAAAGGGGCCATCTGTAAACGAGAAAAAAGTCCCTCACCGAGAACCTGACCATGCTGGTACACTGATCTAGGACGTCTAGAGAGCTGTGGGAGAGAAATGTAGTATTTAAGCTGCCTGGTGTACCATGTCCAGTCATATAGCCAAACCGACTCCTTACTGGTTAAAACTGAAAGAAGTACATTTGTTACTTCACCACTGTACATTCCCATTTCTGGTCCAAGGATGGAAAACATTTATGTCCAGAAATATTTCCTGCAGTGGATGTGGTTATGGCAGACACAGTCTTAGTGTTTCTTTGGATACCAGAGATCATTACTTAGATTCCTGAGTGTACCATTTTGGGGTGGATATCATTCTGATGGGGCAACTATAAATCCAGCTCCAGAACCCCCAATCTGTTTGGGGACTCAGATCATATTTTATATGGTCCCATCTGCCTGCCCCTCACTAATTCTTGATAGTTAAAAATGAATAAGCTTGTGATTGGTCACGCACCTGTGAAACTCTTCCATGTGAATTAGTAGTGTTATCTCTCAGCCATTTTCTCTTTATATAAAATAAGAAGAGTAGGTGGGATAACTGCCTTCCTATCAATTACCTTGTCTCACTTAGGGAGACTGAACAAATTGGAGCATTCTTGTGCCTCAGATTTATTTTTCAGCAATAATAATGATAGTTACTAATATGTATTTAGTCATTAATAGATGCTTAGACTCACACTACATGCTTTACCTATTATATTAGTAGTTCTCTAGAGAAACCGAATCTGCAGACTTGTTCATCGTGTCTATCTGTGTCTGAGAAAATTCGTTATAGAAGTGAGCACTGATACACCTCACATGATGGTGGAGGCCAAAGATTCCCACAGTCTGCCAGCTGCAAACTGAGTAACAAGGAAAGCAATGGTTGAGCACAGTCTTAGTCCAAAGGCCCGAGAGAGTGGAGTGCTAGTGTCTTCCGGCAGGGAAGATGCAGGCTCCGGCTCAAACAGAGAAGGCAGTGTCTCTTCTCAGGCAGCGTTTTGCTCTGTTTGGGCCCTCAGTGCATTGGATGATTCTCACCCATATTGGGGGAGATGAAATTTTCAACTCTGTCTGCACATGCAAATACTAATATCTTCTAGAAATGCCCTCACATACACATCCAGAAAAAATGTTTTATAGCTATTTGGGCATCTCTTGCCTAGTCAAGCTGACACAGCAAAGTAATCATCACACTTAATTTATTCTCCAAGAATTAAGTTTTATAATGATCCCCATTGTTCTTTACATTGCAATTTAAGGTACTTCTCCAGTGGGATATAGTGACAGTTATCTGAGAATTCATGATATATTTTGGTCTAAAATACAGTCAGTATAGTCAGCTTTTATTTTTTTAAATTACTTAAATTTATCGATACATTTAGGTACATAACAATCACATTTATCATAGAGAATTTGTGCCTGTATATGATATATCTTGATTTTTTTGTACCCATTCCTCTACCCTCCCTTCAACCCCTCTTGCCCTTTATATTTACAAAACTTTTGTTGCTATCTTTTTAGTTTTTATACAATTGAGTACTACTCAGCCATAAAGAATGATAATCTCAAGATTATCATTTCTAGGTATATGAGTGTACCTTGCCCTTATTTTTGAAGGAAATGATTGCCATATTTAGGCTGATATCTGTTACCTTGTTGGATCTCTTTTTGATTGTCTCTTTTGACAATCACAAATGTAATGGCATAAGTGATCTTCTGCAGTGATTATTCAGGTAGAACTAAGAACACTACAAGAATCCAGAGATCTCAGTACTTTCTGGATGGCCTGAGCTCAGATCCCAGTGGACTATTTACTAGTGATGTGCTTAAGTCTGTTTTCTGATCTGTAGAAGTTAGGACAGTTCTTACTTCTAAAGGGGTGAAGTTTAAGGTACTACATATAAGTCACACAGAGCTCTGTAGATGCTATTAGTACTTTCTTCCCAAGTACTCTGAGCTTGGATTAATAATGGTAGAACTATAATTATAATCTTAGTTCAAGAAGACACTGCTATGAATGTTAGTCATGGTGAGACAACTTGACAAACTTAAGAAAAGCTTGGGGGATTACTCACGCCCACTGTCTGGGTGGGTCATGGAGGTGACCATTAGAGTCTACCTGTCTCCTGCTCCTTTCTTTCACACTGTTTCCCTACCTGCTTCCCAGCCACCATGACCTGAGCAGCGTTACTCTGCCATGCTCCTCCTCCATGATGTGCCTAACTTGGAGCAGCTGATTATGGGCTGGACCATCAGAAATCATGAGCCAAATAACCGTCTTCTCCTTTGAGTTGTAGGTGTTACATATTTGGCCCCCAAACGGGAGAGTCACCCAATACAACCGCCTCGCCATCTTTTCTTTAGAGAGCATGAAAGAACATTTGCCATGGTCTAAGGGCCCCGAAATGAGGGGGTCAGCGTATCTCCCCTGTAGCTCAGCACTGCCCACTGGAACCTTCTGGAAGGATAGAAGTATTTTTTATATCCTTGATCTCCAACCAGAAATCCCTATTCACTGGTGGCTGTTGCGTGTTCAAAATGTGACTGGAGTGACAGAGGAGCTGAATTTGTAATGTTCTGTCACTTTCATTGGTTTAGATTTAAACAGCCACATGGCCCATGACCAGCATTTGGATAGTGCATCTCTGGGTGAGCAGTCTCCCACCTCCTGAAAGGATGGTAGCCATGCCCACGTGGGGTCTCAGTGCCTTGGTACCTGTGTCAGACTTTAGGAGCTTTAGGATAGTACATTTGTATGCATTCGTGGTAATCTGTAATGGCAGAAGTAGAAAAAGTAATACAGTTTTAAGCCTCAAATGACATCCTTGAAGGCACTTTTGGCAAACATTTCAGGCTAAATGTTACAAAAAGATAGTATTTTCTCTGAAAAATTATCAGTTATCTAATTAAGGAGTGATTGCAATTATACAAAATTCAGGGAAAGCACAGAACACTGTGAAGAGGCAAACAAAAAAAAACAAAAACAAAACAAAACAAAACAAAAAAAACACTTCTTTCCAGAGGTAGATGATAATATTTGGATATATTCTCTCCTAATGTTTTATTCATATTTCCATAGTGGAGATGATGAGATAGAATTATTAAGTGACTGTTGCATTCCCAACCTTGTTCTAAGCATTTTTCTCATATTACTTAATTCTTCCTACAATCCACAAGACAACCACTATCTTTCCACTTCAAAGAAGAAGAAATCAAGGCAAAATATATATCATTTGTCCCAGGCGTACATTTCAGAACAAAACTTCATCCTGGGCTACACTAATTCTGAATCTTGATTATTTTCACTCAACCCTTTAATTTTTATTTTTTTTTTTTGTACCGGGGATTGAACTCTTGACCTCACGTTTGCCAAGTGGGCACTTACGCTGCTGCGCTAAACCCCCGGCAACCCTTTAAATTTTTCTCATGCTCTTAATAACTCCTAACTGCTATTTCCAAATTGCATAGGTGGAATAAATACCACTTTTGAGGGAGCCCCATTTATAACAACATATTTACAACAATCTCATCTATTACCGAAAAGAAATGTGGTGGAAATGAAAATCCTCTAGTTTAAGATGAAATTAGCACACTATTTTATTAATAGAGGTAGAATGAGTGGGAGTGCCAAGTAAGTTTGTAAAGCTATTTGTTTGGAAATTAAAGTCATGTAGTGTAGCATATTGTATATTATTGTGATTTCACTGGCCTCCACCTTCTCACATACTTACCTTTAATGTAATATAGTAGAACTACTAAATACTGTTGGTATGTTGAAGTTAATCCCAAGAGCTTATGTATAATGAAAAGAAAATGTCTCAGAGAGAGTAAGACTTTGTAATTGATAATCAATATAAAACTTATCAAACCAGAACTATGCAAAGTTGCCTTTAAGACACAGTATAGGTTCTGAGCCTATAAGATGTTACATAAACAAAGAGAGCAGCCAGGAATTCTCAACCCTAGAAGAACTGAGAAATGAGCCCTTATACATCCCTTGGCAGAGTCCAGTACAACACTGCACGGTGGCGAGAGGGGAGCCTTCGCCAGTGGCCTCTGAGCTACTGCTTTCTTTGGAAGACAGCTGCATCAGGTTACTTTAAGTGACACAGCTAAGGTCACTTAACACTCTTACTTTATTTGCACACTCACCTGACAACTTCTGGTCAGAATTTGGCTTCTTCCATGGTTCTACCTAGGAGAAACGATTTTTCGGATTATGCTGCCACAAATGTTATAGCTCTGTCACGATTTATTTATTACATAAATTAAAAGATAGGTCTTACATTTCTGTAGGTGATTCCTGGATTTGAATGATTCAAACTTGTCCCTGAGACATGAGTCCTTCCTGCAAGCTGGCAGGATCAGGTTTCAGGAAGAGCCTATGAGGCTGGTGGGCAGCCTCTGACCAGGGACTCAGCAGGTGGTCTGGGTCTTCTCTTTGCTCTGTGTCCTATAGCTTATCATTTGCCAGCCTTCACCTTTTATCATTGCTTAGGTAATTTCAATATGTATTTGTAATAGAGGAATAGAGAACAATATAGTCATAACCTTGGTAATTACTAAAAAGGGATGGTAAGGTCAGAAAAGAACAGTTTAGTTAGAGAAGGATATAAATGCTACTGCTCGTAATGATGAATATTATTAACTGGGGACTTAAAGATGTATGAAGCATTGTATTAAATAGTTTAAATAAATTATTTCATTTAATCCTAACAACCTCAAGAGGAAGATACATTATTATGTACAATTTACCAGTTAGGAAATTGAGGGATATTAAGGTCACATAACTTACCCTTGGTCAGAAATCACTAAGCAGAGCCAAGATTACAGACTAGATGGCAAAAATCTTCACCTGGTTGACTACAGCACACCCTTGAAGGCCAGAAGGACCATGGGGGACATACTATGGTAGAGGTGCATGTCAGTTTCAGGAGCTGGTTTCCCTAGTTTATGGTTAGCTGCTTTTTGATCCAGGTGAATCATTACCTCCTCCCACTCATCAGTCAGGATTAGATTCCAGTCTTACTACTCAAACAAGAGAGGGCAGAATCTTGTTAAGAAAGGTATATAGGAATTGGAAGGGGTTTAAACACAACGATGACAAAGAGGTCAAAGATAATATGTCAGTAGGAGAAAACTGGCCAGATTTAAAAAATGAAAGTCATCTATGAATGCTGACTGAAGGAAAGAAAGAAGATAGGCTAAATGCTTTTCAGAGAGAGAGAGAGAAAGAGAGACAGAGAGAAAGAGTGGGTGTGAATGAGATACTAGTAAGTAGAAAGACCTCCGTTTCTGTCTGGAGAGAAGGTGTGAGGGGCAGGAGATGCTTGCTAAGCTGGATGTCAATCTGTGTGTTCTTGGTTTGTCACTGGAAGTCCTTGCTATTGCGTTTGAGCTCTGGAACTGTTTTACTGCTTTTAAAAACTATTAGCTATCTTCCTTTAGGGGGCAAATAACAGATGGTCCTGCTGGAACCGAGCTTTTTGTCTGAATCTTCAAAACCTCTTTGTACACAATTTATGAGGTTCAGTTCTCTGAAGATTCAGTGCTTTCTTGTAGCTTTTCCTTGTGAGATGAGCCACAAGAGCCCCATTTTAGTTGGGTATTGCCTATTAGTGACAAAACTTTCTTATTTAATCAGCTTCTCCAAAGGAATAAGGTTGCGTCTAGATAGGTCCTAGTTATGAGGGGGAAAGAATTTGATAATCTGACTAAAAATAGCAGTTGTCGTCTGCCAGTCTGTCAACTGGGTCTCCCGTTTGTGTCCATCTTGTATTTTTGTGGATTTTGCTCATGGTTCATGACAATAGGTCAGGTCCTGTAACATGGAAGAAATTTGGCTGGGTCAAGTGACTGTGGTGCCAAGACTGCTCCAAAGCTGTGGATAGGCTGACCTGGGCCTGGCCATGTGGGTTGAGGGAAGCCTGATGAAACCTCAGTTGCTGAACTTGAGATCCAAATGTATACTGGATTGTTGTACACCTCCGTTGTACACACTCTGTTGAGTGGGAAAAGAAAAAAGGAAAAGAAAGAAAGAAAGAAAAGAAAGAACAAAACCCTGCAGTAATCTCTGTTATCTGCAGTTCTGCTTTTTCTGGCTTTAGTCATCTATGGTCAACTGTGATCCAAAAATATTAAGTGGTAACCTAGAGACAGAGCTCAATGGTAAAGCACTTGCTTAAGATATGCCCAGGTGCTGTCCCCCATCTTGCACAATAATAAAAAAAGAGAAGTCCAAATTGTAAGTGGAAAACTTGAGAAATAAGCAATGTGTAGGCTTTAAATTTCATACTATTCTGTGTATCTTGATGAACTCACACTCTCCTGTTCCATCCATCCTGGGATGTGAATCATGCCTTTGTCCAGCGTATCCATTCTGTACATGCTGCCTGCCTGTGAGATACCTGTTTAATCATACTGTCACAGTATCACAGTGCTTATGTTCAACTAACCCTTACTTAGTATCCTAACTTTGTAGCAGTGCCTCATCTTTTCTCATCATATGGGGATCACATCACCTCACATCCACACAGAAAGAAAGATACCATAAGATATTCTGAGAAAGAGAGAAAGGGAGGGAGAAAACAGGAGAGATGGTAAGACACAAAAAGATACCACATTTACAACTTGTATTACAATTTTTATTATAATTGCTCTATTTCATTATTAGGTATCAATTTTAATTTCATGCTATGCCTAATTTGTAAACTGAGCTTTATCATAGGTATGGTATATGGGGAAAATAGTATATACACAGCTATCTGTGGTTTCAGACCTTACTCAGGCGTCTCGGACTGTATCTCCTATGGAAAATGAGAGGCTGCCATATGAATAAAACAGTGCTGCCTATGAGAACATTCTAGGCAATGGTGGGCTTCTCATAATTACTAAAACCCTGCAAGATACTTGGATGCATACTAGGATATAAAAAAAATCCCAACCAAATTCAAATTGACTTTTCATACTTAAGCATATTCATAGCTCATTTAGTTCTAAATGCTTGTTTTTCCTAAGTCATTTCATATCAATACTGTGCTCATTTATTATTCAAATTCCTAAGTCTACCAGAGGTACCAGAGGTACTCTTGACTAGCTTTTGTGCAGTCTCTGATTTTACCAAGACTTCAGAATGTCAGCTATAGTTTAGTGGCTAAAATAATGCATGAGTTAGTGTCTCTTAAGTCTGCCCCTTATAAGTTGCATGACATTGGGCTTATTAGTTCCTTTAAGACCTTCAGTTTCCTCAGTTGAAAAAAAGATGTAATAGTTTTAGGATTGTTATGGGGATGAAACTGTATGAGTAACAAACACATATGTATACAAATATGTGTTGTATATATGTATAAAATGCAAATGTATAGTAAATACACAATAAACAATAGTTGTATTATTGTCCAGTAGTAAACTTGGCTCCTGTGTTTTCTTTGTGAATAAAGAAATGCTGGCCCTAATGTTGCTAATTGCCAAGTCCCACAGGAAAGAAGCCTATTATAATTCTCACATGCTGAATATTCTTGAACTTATTTGATCACCAAAACTTTGTTTTTTTCCAATAATACCTGTTAGCATATTTTGGGTTCCCTACTCTGGGAAATGCTGACCAGGTAGCTTAGTCATGAGAGTTAATATAGTAATGTGTATTTTAATCCTTATTGGACACTTACTAGCTCCATGACTCTGCCCTGGTGCTGAATTTGGTTATCTGCTGGCATCAGTTACACACAGGTTGGATATAATCATTTCCAATACTGTCAGTCTACAGAAACAGCATAAGAAAGGTTTCCTTTGTGTGCTAATAATCAGTGCCACACAGAGCCATCCTGGAGCCTGAGGCAAAAGAAAAAGTCTGTTATCCTGCTATTGTCTTCCATTAAAATGAAGTTTTCACTTGCTTCATCCAGATAAACTGAATTAACTGATCATATTCACTGGCAGAATCCAAATGCTGCTGTTGCCACCAGTAAGCTGTCCTTTGGTCCTGTACCACTGATCTCCACGGCCCCTTAGGATTCCCTTGCTGTCTAAGGGAGGCTCCAACACAGCTGACAGATCTCTGGGACAGCACTCGCTATCTACGCGTGTGTGGCCGTACGCGTGTGGAGAGTTACAGATGACCTGTGCGTCTGGTCTTTGATGCTCCGTTTTTCTGCTTCCTGTCAATGTGTCTTTCCGCAGCTAAACAAGCAGCCTCACATACATCTTTCCTTTTGAGCTGGGACTATGTCAAGAAAGGGTCTGGAGATATAACCTTAATCTCCTTCCAAGTGGGAAGTCAGTGTGACTGTGGGACCTTTGACAGCAGGCCTGGGAGCTGCTCTTGAAAGTGAGTCACGAAACTTTAAGGTTATTTAAAGACTGCACTGCTAAAAAGGTATTTGTTTTTTGTTTATACTGTTTTTCTGAGGGCTTATAAAGGGCCAGCAGCTTCTCTAGGGTACTCTTTCTTGCCCATCTCCAGTCCTTTCCTTTTACCATCTCCATTTCTTTCTTGAGAGATCACAGCAAAATGTTTGTGCGCACAGGCACACATGCATTAGAAGAAGGTAGCTCTTTTATTTTTTATTTTTTATCTTTTAAATTTTATTTTAAAGAGGGTAAAAGTAAACATAACAAAACAGAACAAAGCAGATCAGAAGAAAACAATATAAAAGACACAGATTTCAAAGCAAGACAACAGGAGATCATCACTGGCTACCATAATGTCTCGTTTTCTTCTAAATAGTTGTCCATATCTTCACACACAATGAATTCATACAAAACAAAATAGTATTAAACTGATTAGAACAGAGTGATAAAGGCATTACAGGCCTTCAAAACCAGACGATAGGGAAATCAACAATGTTTGCCATAATGTCTGTCATTCTCCTCAAAATAGCTGTCCATACCTTCATGTATGTTGAAACTAAATAATACAAAGCAGACTAAAACCACTCTGAACAAAAAATAATAGCATTACTGGATTTCATAGCATGATGATATGGAATCGGCAATGGATACCATAGTGTCTCTTTTCCTTCAAAGTAGCTGTTCATTTCATCACACATAATATAATCGATTCTCATAAATTGTTTAGGAGAACTATGCATGTATAAGTCTCTACATGTATACCTATCCTTTCTGTATTAGAGCTCTTTTAGATAGAAAGGAATATATCTCCTTAAAAGAAACTGAGGTAACACATTTCATTAAAACTGCTTTCATGGAATGGAATGGAACTCTATCATTAAGATATGTTTGCAAAAGGTAAGGAGCAAGTGATTTTCATTATTGAATATTTCTAAGTATAACCCATTCCTCCCCCATCAAATATTGAAAATCTGTAGTTTCAGGAAAAAAATCATATAATACAGAAAGGTGATGAGTGCTATCTAAACTGACCATGACTTGGTAAAGCCCTCTTTATTAAGGTAGAGACAAACCTAGAATTTTGTACTTATGTAGAGAAATGTGCTTTTTACCGCATATTTTCTGCAAAGTTTACAATGATTTCCTTTTGGGAAGTATGTAGTGAAATTTTTTACTTTTCTTCATGTTTGCTACAACCTATTATACCCTGAAAGACAGAATAGGCAATATTAACATCTGAGGATTCAGAATTAATTTTTAGAAACGAGGCACAGATAAATCTCCAGAAAGTTGGAGGACTCTGCTTCCTAGGTATCCTAGTTTCTAGGAAGTCAGGAGGCAAGAATTCTTATGAAAACGCTACCGTGGCCAGCATGATTTATACTAGGAGGTTAAAATGGCTGCAAGAGACACCCAGACAGATGTAGGAGCATCAGAGTGTCCCCATTCCGGAGTGCGGGGTGCAAAGCAGAACACTGCTGCTTGGAGCTGAGGATCTTCCCATTTGGAGCAGGGACAGCGATGGTAGGCACCAGATGGGAACATGCGTGCCTTAGCAGATGGATTGCCATAGCTTGACCTTGGTTTATTAAACCTCCCCTGACAAAGAAAGTCCTTGTCACATGAATCTGTGATAATTAATATATTGGGGAACTGGTGGAAGATGATTAGGTGAGTTAATACCGAGGAACCTTGAATGCCTTACAGGAGATTTCGACTTGGTCGTTTAGCAACTCAGGATAATTGCAGCTTTTCTGAAAGGCAAGTGACAAGGCAAAAAACAAAAGCAAACAAAAGTGCTTTGATGGAAAGAATGCAGGAGATATGAGAAAGAATAAGGATGGTTCGATTTTAGGTTAAGACTTGGTCTTCTTTAACCCCTAGCCCTTGGTAACACTGTCTGGTACCCAGCTTGTGAAGCAGGCAAGTATTCAGTTAACACTCACTGCATGAGAGAAAGATCTTTTTTGTCTCCACTGTATCCTCATTGAAATCTAAAAGAACTCCAGGAGTTTAGGGCAGATATTAGGAAGGTTTTCTCAAATGGGAAATAATTTATTACTTTGTGAAACCAAAACTGAGCTGAAATGTATAACATTTTGGGAAGACTATGATTTATGATCTAACCTAAATATCAGAAGTCATGTTGCTAATTTTTCAACACTAAGATGTATATGTGTATATGTGCCTGTGTGTGTGTGTCTGCTGTAGTTTGTATATGATTTGATTGTGCCCTTCAAAGGATCATGTGGTCGTAGTGGTGGAGCCTTTAAGAGGAGACCCACGCAGGCACGACGGTGCATACCGGTAATTCCAGCACATTCAGAGAGGCTGAAGCTCTAGATCTCAAGGAGGACTGCAGTAAATCTGAGGCCATCTCAGGCTGCATAGTGATCCCAAGACCAGATGAGCTACATAGTGAGACCCTGTTTAAAAAAAAAAAAAGAGGGGACTTAGTGGTGAGTCATTAAGTTCTGAGGATGCTACCCTCCAAAGGGATAATTGCTAATCTCACAGAGTGACTTAGTTCCCACAGAGAGAGTTGTTACAAAAGAAAAAAAAAAGACTGTCCTTTCCCTGATCTCTGGCTCATATCAAGAAAAAGTGTAGAAACGTGATCTCAGTCTCCTTGGAAAGGGGAAGTCAGTAAGATGGTGATACCTTGGGCAACAGTCCAAGGAGCTTTTCTTGAAAGTAAGACACAAATATTTAAGGATATTTAAAGGTCATACTACTAAAAGGATGTTTTAATGTGTACTGTGTACTGTTTTCCTTGCCATATGATCATTATCATATGCACTCCTGCTACTATGATGTATTTCATATGATGTATTTCATTACAAAATGCCAGCATCATTCCCTTGACTCTCCAAAATTGTGAGCTAAAATATTTTTGTTAAAAATCCTCCAGTCTCAGGTATTTTGTTATAGCAACAGAAAATGCACCAGTGCAATGGCTTTGTCAAGTGTTTATGCAGAGTTGTTATAAAAGAACTTGAAGAAAGCTTAAATACATATTGGTAGCCAAAAAAGCCAGTTTGAAAAGGATAAAAATCATATTATTTCAACTTTATAATACTCTGGAAAAGGCAAATTATAGAGATAGTAAAAAACACATCAGGAGTTGCGAGGGAGTGGGAGAAGGGAAGGATGTGCTCCTGTTGGAGCACAGGAAATTTTAGAGCAGTAAAATTTATCCTTAATGGTGGATACATGTCTTTACACATTTCCACACAGACTTAGCTCTGACATGGTCGGTGGGCCTTGTGGTAAGGCAGCACCTTGTGGTGGAGAGTGTGTGATAGAGCGAACCCACTTCATTCATCGGCAGGAAGCGAAAGAGGCTAATGAAGGCACCAGGGTCCCAGTGTCATGTTCATGTGACTCTGGTGACCTGAAGACGGTGCCTGGGCCCCTGTTAAACATTCTACCCCTTCCTGCAGCACCATGGGCTACGGTTTAACGCATGGACCTTTGGGGACACTTCTCCAAACCATAGCAGTTCATCAATTTAAATAAGTCCATTATACTATTGCAAGATGTTAACAGGGAATCTGTGCATTGAGGAAGGAGAGGGAATCTATAGAAACTGTGGTTCCATTTGATTTTTCCATAAACCTAGAACTGCTCTAAAAATAATCTATTAATTAAAACTCTATAAATCATCAAAACATAGAGGAATGAGGATTCTCTTGATCTTGTGGATGGTCTTTACCAACAGTGAGGACAAGTGCACGTCCCTTTACTCGGTAAGAATTATGAAGAGAAATTGGGAAAGGGACCATTATTCTCTGTCACACAAAAATAAAAGTGAATTGGAGCAGGCAGTTCCTTGCTGCATCCTTCAAACTGGGAGATGCATGGAAAAAAGACCCTTCTTTGACTTTTCTCCCTAGCAATTGCCGGCTTATGTTCTTGGCAGTTAAAGCAACAGACGTGTGAGTAGGCTTACGGAAAGCAAAGGGCAGAATGCAGCTGAATCGAATTCTCATTCAACATTTTACAAAAGCAAGGCCAGTATTCCAACTGAAGTGGCCAGTTCCAATCCCATACTTAGACTGTACCTTAGCTTCTCCAGCATTTCCCTGAGATTTATCCCAGATCACCTTTATTTATTTATTTTTTTTCTACCACATTCTGGATCTCTTGATGCTGCCCCGGGCTGCTTGTGATGCCAAGTGGTATTTCCAGTTTCTGTTTCATTGTTATCCAGCTATTAGAACAGACCTAGCCTTCTGTTGATTTTTTTAAACTTTGCTGGAAATTGAGCAGATGGATTTGGAGCCTTAATTTTCTTTAAAAATGTGCCAAACACTTGTTCCTTTGTTCCTTATTTTCCTCTTGACCAATTCCATGTGGATTTTCATTTTTCCTCTTTAAAGGTATTCTGCTGATTAGTCTTATCTTTCTATGTTCTAGGTGTAACATCAGATGTTGAATTCTATAGGATTAACTCCCCTTTTGTTTCAATACATTATTCTAGTTTCATACCTGTGGCATGCAAGTCACTGAAATTGAAAATCATGTGACAAAGCTAAAATATAATTCATATTTGTGCTTAAGAAAGGAGACTGGGGAGGCATATTTGCCCAGTGTTCTGTTGAGTACCCACAATGAATCAGATACTTTGCAAAACGTTAGGATAAATTATCTTTTTAAACTTAATTTTATTGAAAGACCCCTACAAAGTATGCTGCTAGTTTTGTTTTATATAACAGGATAGGGAAACTACCAGAGATTATCTTGCCCAAGGTCAGAAAACTAGTAAGTGACAGAGCTAGGAGGCAAATTCACATTTATCTTACTCTGTAATCTCCTTTACTTTTAATTGAAAGAGCATTGGCTTTGTAATCGAAAAGGCTTAGGTTCAGGTGGGAAGAGGGGCATTCAGGATTATTGCTTAAACTTTAGTTTGTCTGTAAAGCAGGGTTGATTTTAATTTAATTTTAGTATTGTTCTCAGAATTAAAAGAACTAAAGAGAAGGTCCTGGCACAGAGTGTATATTTGAGGCTTGTCAGTTATTTTTTACATGAAAGCTATTATTTTAATTGATGATATAACTCATCTTACAACACAAAAATATTAAATTCAGACACAAAAATTGCCATATGTTATTTGATCAGTGTCCTTTACTGTCTTAGTCCATTTTATGCATCTGTAACATAATACCTGAGATTGAGAAATTTATAATGAACACGAATTTATTTCCTCATAGATTTGGAGTCTAAAGTGAAAGTCTTAGCACGTTTTTGGTGAAGGCTTTTTTGGTGAAGGCTGCTCTTTGCTTACAAGATTATTCCTTTATTCTACATCCTCCAGAGAGGAGAAACACTGGGTTCTCACACATAGAAGGCAGCAGGAACAAACTTTGTCTGTAAAGACCTGTTTTAAGGAGGAAGAAACCTTCCTGGCCTATCGCCTCTTAATAAAATGTATCACTTCTTAATATGATTGCACTGGCAATACCAGAATTTTGGAGAAGTTTTCAAGCCATAGAATTTACCAAGCTGCACGAATGAGCCTTGTGGCTGAAGCCTCTGCTGATATCTGAAATCTCATTTCCTAACCTTGTAGCCAAAAAGTTATTTGGAGGCCTTATTGTTTTGCTCTCTTTTCTTGGAAGCTGTGTTTTTCTGCTCAGTTGCTTCCTATGCAATCTAATGCCAGACTTTCTTCTTCTGTCAGCATACCTGTCTGAAAGCTTCCTACTAGCCTGAAGTGATCTATTTTCAATCCTTAGTGAGGCTCTCTGGATTAAAGGTCAGACGTCCACATCTGCAGTCCTTGCCTTCTTTCCGCTGCTGCCTGTGCAAATAGCAGTGTTACACTGACTTGTTTTGCTGTCTTCTTCCAGCTTCTCTTTCCTCCAGTCAGATATCAAAGCCTTTTATTGGCTAGGTGCTTACTTGCTTTTGTCCCTGTTTTTAGGATTTGAAATGCAGGATTTCCAAACACAAAATTATCTCAATGAAACAAAGAAAAGTAATAACGGACCGCACAAATAAGCAACCAGTGACCTTTCTCCTCGTTGCCCAAGGCACACATATTTTAAATGAAACACATCTAGAAATTCTTCTTTCTTGCTGTAATGCAGTTTTCTTTTGTTTCTTTGTTTTCTTAACCTTAGAAAGTATGTCTTGTTTCTAGGAAACAGAATCCAAAATCCGACTTAATGGTACTGGTGGAGGCAGGAGAGAATGCTAGTAGTTTCCTAGATTGTGGTACTTTATAGTTTCAGGTCAGTGTAGATGGAAGAAGCGTTCAGATTGCTGAAATGTAACACATGAAACTTGTACGGTACTGGGAAGCCATTAAAAAACTCAAGATTGTCCAGGAAGCTGCAGGTGGCAGAATCATTTAGAGAATTAAAAACAAGTACACGGATGCTCTACAGCACGATGGGAGGCCAATTTCTGGTTCTGATTCAACCACGAAGTTCTGTTTCTCACAGAAAAGCTGCCAAGTGAAGACCTCTCTCAAAGCAACCACCACGGCCCAAAGGACATTGGACAGCAGAGAATGCCTACATGGGGAGGACATAATAATGTGGTATTGATGGACAGCAAAGACTCCTTAGTGAGATCATTAATTTGTGTTGCTGATTTAAAACCTGGGCTTTGATCACTGGCAGAAAAGCAGGGTTGCAATTCATCCACACTAAATTCTAGTGCACTCGCTGGTAGGAAGGAATAGAGGGGAAGTGGAAAAGACGATCAGACATACAAATGGCACCAGGCAGGTGATCATTTTTAGGAATATCGGGCTAAGTATTCAGCACCTTTTACTAAGGAGTTAAAAGTTGATGCCAGAAGGTACTGTATGAAAATTGGAGTATTTTATGTGCCATTCATACTTAAGCTAACTATAATGAACTGCAAATAAAAGGTGCCAAGTGAATGCCCTCTTTTGGGATTTATGAAAGGCAGCTGTTTGGCATAGGTAGTTCTGCCTGCCTCTTACAGCCAAAGGAACACAGAGGCCAAGGCTGGATAGTGGCAGTGTTAATATATGTGGCTTCTGAAGGGCTCCTGTTACTGTGCTCTCTGTTACAATAGCATTGTGAAAAATAGGAAAGCCAAACCTCTTCTTCTGCAAATGACTGTATGCAGGAAAAGTCAGGTTCCTTTAAAACGTGATACACAAAGTTATTTTATTCATATTTTATTACTAAGGTAATGAAGGAACATTGTAAAATCAAGACCAACATTAAAATAACAAAGCAGCCTATAATTTTAAAAATGGTTCCCTGGCTTGTCACTCTCAGCTTCCAGTCTCAGGATTCAGGCTCACCCTCTTTAACTGCTTCCACACTGATGGCTAAGCCGCTGGCTCTGAATTCTTTCTTGCATCTCATCACCAAGCATTTGCTGAGCATCTCACTATGAATAATTAAAACTTTCTACTCAGCATGTATAATGCTTTCATATTTCCTTTCATTTTAGCTCCTTTCCCTCTTTGTTTTCCTTGGTTCTGTCCTCATTCTTTAAATTGACTGTATTCAAATCCTTCTTCTTAATTTCAACCCCTGACTGTCCTTTACATCCAGGATCAATTTTCTACCAACATCATGTCCCCAGTGTTCACTTTGTGTGGAATCAACCAGGACAGGGGCCCTGTGTCTTAGCCGCATTGAGGCAAATGTCTCTCAGGTGTCTTCATGATAGTATCAGGCTGCAGTAGGTGGGCTCTTGCTATTCCTTGCATTATTCCACTTATGTAATAAAGGCCTAATGCTTTCAGCTCACTTGACCATTCAAGGTCATCCACACTGACTTTCCAGAAACTGTCTTCCAGTATTTCCTTTCATATAACCTCTACTTAGGCAATATTAGGTTTCTCCATTTTTCCCTAACTTGACTTTCTTTACGTCTTTGCCTCATTCTTATTTTGAGCTCTTGACTTCTTACCTTTCATACAAGACGCAATTGAATTGCTGTCTATGCCACAAAGACTTTCCTGTGTACCAATCCTTCCCTTGCTATCACCCCACTTTCCTCCCGCTAGGGTAAAATTGTGTGTGTGTGTGTGTGTGTGATTTTGCCTATTACTAAAGTTCTATTCTGGGATATCTTAGTTTATTTATGGTGTTATAACAAAATACTACAGACTAATTTATCAACAATAAAAATCATTGTGTATAGTTCTTGATGCTGGGAAGTCCAAGGTGAAGGTGCTACTAGGTTTAGTGTCCGGTAAGGCCTGCTCTCACTTCTGAGATAGAATTTTGATGCTGCATTCTCCAGGAGGAACAAATGCTATGTCCTGACATAGCAAAATAAATAGAAAGGCAAATCTCCTCAAGCCGCCTTATAAGGAGAGTCTTTATGAACTAATTACCTCTTAATACTGTTGTGATGGGAGATAAGGTTTTTTTAGTACCAGAAATCAAACTCAGGGACTTGCATTTGCCAGGCAGGCAAAGTGGCAATGAGCTATGTCCTCTGCCTGGGAGTTAAGTTTTATCATGAATTTTGCAGGGAAAACCAACAATCAAACAATACCAATGATGTAACAGTAGTTTAATTTTATTTTTCTGTCCTTTTCTTGTTGCTATTAGTATTTTGCTATTTAACATGCTGTAGAAAGGGTATTTTACTAAGAGATACTCCTTTTGATGGCAGCATCGTGGGTCAAGCAGGACTTCTATTCATAATCTCAGTCAAGTCGTTGAACCTTTTGAGCTTCTATGTAATGGGATGATGATATTTGAACCTTAGTTGTCTGAGAATATGTAAGTTTGTATCTGTGGAAGAACTCTGCAAATTGCAAGGTTCTATGATTATCTTTTCTCTCTCTCTCTCTTTTTTCCCCCCTTAGGGAATTAATAGTTCCTGTCTGTCAGAGTACTCCAACACCCTGTAAGATGGGTGTTACTCACTAATTCCATCTTAGA
Organism: Dolichotis patagonum; assembly: GCA_004027295.1. Classification (NCBI taxonomy): domain Eukaryota; kingdom Metazoa; phylum Chordata; class Mammalia; order Rodentia; family Caviidae; genus Dolichotis; species Dolichotis patagonum. Next base: position 25,790 of record PVJX010005678.1, on the reverse strand, counting down.
GAAGACTTTGAGGAAAGGAAAAGCTGAGATTTACCTTTATCTGAATAGATATCTTCTGTTTTGGTCTATGACCACACCATCGGTAACATAACCTGTTTCATCTGAAAAGATTCAGACTTCAGAGAGGGAAGTCTCTCTTCCCTGAAATTTTTATCAAACATACTGATCTGCTTAAAACTACTGAGGAAGGTCCGGAAATCCCCAACTGCCTTAGTGTCCCTTTCTCAGTCAAGTTCCTGACTCCTTTAGCCAGGGAAGGTCTGACAGATCTTCGCCTTAGGAAAAGGGTCTGTAAAAGGTCTTCATTCAACTTAGCTGTCTCCCTGCCTGCCACAGGGTGCTGTATGCTGCAGCAGTGAACGATAGTAACAGAAAGATGAAGAGTAGACTTTAGAGCCCTAGGTTAGGATTGTTATGCTTTTAGTGAGCCCAAAGCTACTTATCTTATAATATGAAAAACAGGGTAATACTTTGTATAAATGTTAAGATTAAAACATTTCCACTGGTGTGAACCACCCATGGTACAAGCATGACTGTCCCATCAGGTGGCTTATACTACTGGTGGCAGAAGTGATGCAGTCTTCAAGACCATCCTGCATGTACCTCCAGTAGTTTAAGCTGCCCGGCAGTGAAGACTGATGAATTAAAGCCATTAAATTATGTTCTGTAGCCAGGGCTTGTGTTCCCAGTACTGTTGGGGTTCTTTGAGTTCCCTCTTTAACTTATTTCCTCCTGTCTTCTCACCCCTCATCCCCAAAATGGAGTTTATTCTCTAGGCCTTGGTCTAGAAAGGCTTTCTGTAAGGTGTCTATTGATCAAAACAGGGCTATATCCTTGACCTGTCCCCAGGTCACCCAAATCACCAGGAATTCTCACTCTAAATATAGCTTTGAGATGAACAAGGAAATGCAACCAGTCAGCAGCTCATAGTGGCTTTACAAAAGCAATTATTGGCAGAGAGCCCATAGTTAGAGTGTGGAGACAAGAATAGTACTCAAGGCTAGTTCAGAGTTGGTTCTTTCTGTTCCTGCTGCCGCTGCACATGTGCGCACAATTGAGAATTAACTCTTCCCTACTTTCTGTGGCACAGCCATAGTGTAAGCATGAAAGAGCTGAAATTTAGTTCCTTCTAGAAAATATATTTTCCTATACTTAATAAAGTGACACATGAAGCCCCTCTTACTCACAATACCTTTGTTTATCATGCTTAAGTTAGAAATACTGATTGAAGGTCTTTTAGGTTGTTTTTTAGGCTGATCTTGGATGTCCATTTCAGTGAATTTTATGTAATCACCAAACCAAGACTCAGGCTTTGTGAAAAACACACATTCAATTTCAGTAGACACTTGCTTTGTTATTGTTCTGGTTACTTTTAGAGATGCTTACTGCTTCATTGTGGTTCCAGAACATTCAGCTTTATAGTAACAGATTGCACAGACCTATCAATCAGATCATATTTGGTCTACTTCAATGCCTGATTCATTGGTTTGCCCTCGACAGAAAGGGGAAAGTGTCTGTTCCCTCGCTCTGATCGGTAGTGGTTGTTTTTATAGGTGGCTGGTTTTCTGTATCAGTGTTTGGCTTGGGCATCTCAGAGTCACACCTGCTTTCTGAAAGCCAACTGTAATTGAGTATCAGGAAAGAGAAGCCTCCCCCCACCCCGTGACTCTTAGGGAAAGATACAAACCAAAGTCACATCTCCAAAGACCACTGAGTACTTTCCTTCTTCACTAAGTAAAATGGAAGCTTGGTTTCAAATATTAGCTTATTTCTCTCAAGAAAGCTTGAAAACCATGGAATTACCCTAAGACCAAGAAGGCCCAGTGGGCTGGATGTACAGCTGAACAGCCAGCCGCCCTGTGCTGGGAGCGGAGACAAGAAGAGAAACCCACAAATGGTATTCATAATTAAAAACCCCAGCTGTTTAATGAGCACACCAATGGCCAGGCACTAGGTAAGTGCTTTGTGTGCATTATCCTATATTGACCCTTAAAACAAATCTCTGAGGTAAGAGTTATTCTTATATTACAGGCGAAGACATTGAGCTGCAGAGAAGCTAAATCACTTGCCCAAGCTCATCCAGCTATAAATTTAAGACTCCATGAAAGTCATAGTATAAATAGTTTTTATTAGAAGGACTATTTTTATGAATTCTTCCCCTTAAAGTAACCTCATTCTTGATCTGACTGAAATCTAGATTCATCTCAGAAAGGGCTTCTCTTACCCCTTCTATATGGTCTGTTGGCCCTGCTCCCCTCACTTGGTTACCCCCGCATCACCAGGGACTTCCTTCTTCTTAATGCTGCATAGCATTTACCATTTGTCTGACAATTTTTTTAGGCTGTATGTGACCAACGGTGAGATGGGAACTGGCCCTGCTCATTTCTTTGTCCTAACGCTGGTACAAGATCTTTAACAGAGTAGCTCTGCAATAAGGGTTGTTGAATGAAAGCTAAAGTGCTTAGAGAAGTCCGCTTTACTCAGCTGATTAAATCTTATATGGTGAATGAATGCCAGATTACTTAAACACAGTTGAGAGAACAGGAATGTAGCACAGAGTATTAGGAAATAGATCCTTCCTTGACATTGTAGAACTGTACAGACCTTCAGATGTCTACACAGAGAGATAATTGAGTGTTTTTAATGAACTTTTGTGGAAATATTTAAAAACAAGGAGTACATCATGTCCTTCATTACCTGACACCTTTTCTAAGGGAGTATTGGTAAGCATCTATCCAGTCATCTAATCAGTAAGCACTGTATTCTGGGTCTGAGAGAGATAACCAAGAAGTATGTAAGATTATTGTTCCTCCTTAAGATGTGTGTGAGGGCGTGTTATTTCAAACACTGTCTTAAAATGACTGAAATCATTCATGTTAAACATAAAGGGACCTGAACAAAAATGTCCTTCTATGGCTTTGTACTACTGTTCTGGGATTGAGCTCTTAAATATCAACATAAATCTTGCCAGATTCTGGAGAGACTCATGCAGAGTTTCACTTCAGCCATTTGTCATTTGAGTATCCGTATACTGTCTGTCACCTTGGTTTTAGAAATACACACACGGCAGCCTCAGGAAACCACTTATAGTGATAGAGTGTGACTTTACTCTTATTACCATTTTTGCCCAGGTACCCACTACTGTATCACTAAAACAGAAGCAGACAGTATTCCATATTTTGGCACGGGCTCTTGACAAATATCTCCTTGCAGAAAGATGGCTTATAATGTTTCATTGTCACTAAGGGCTTCAAGATTGGGTGTGTGGTCCTGTTAACAGAAAGTGTTTAGAAGCAAGATCAGCTAACTTGCTTAGAGGTCACAGGAGCAACTTCTTATTTCTCATAATGGTCTAATGATCTTTATATAGAAATGTACTATGCAAAATAAAGAATCTTGAATGTTAATTCTCAGAGTCATTTTCTCTCTTTCTATTCTCTTTACCAACATATATTGATTAAAGAAATCTCTGGCTTGTAGAAGAGACTGTCTGACTCATGTACTTGTACTTTGTGGCATCATGGCTGGGCTGGAGACAGCTCTTCTTAAGGTGTTCCCATAAATATCTCTCACTATTCCCTGCATTCTTACTCAGCCCAGCTGATTGGATCTTAAGTGTGCCACCTTGTCTTTTATTGCTTATGTATTATCTCCACAGCACCTGTTACAACATTCTGAATGGTGAAAAGTGCTCAATAAATATGTTGACTGAATGATCAAGATATCTGGGAATAAGTTTGCATGGTGACACAGTGCCAATGTGACCTTTGTCCTTCAGTGAGGAACTGACAGGATTTTAGCTATCATTTCTCCAGATGCTCTAGTTCACTTGCTTTGATTTGCTCTGCCTTGCCCTCTATTCCCTCCCCTGTATGTTCCCTCCACTTCTTTCTTCTTGCCTTTCCCTACCGTTCCATTTCTTCCCTCCTTTTCCTTTCTTTGTAAAGAAAATATATCTCAATTCATCCTGTCACATTTCTTGGAGATTCAGGATTTGAGGGTTTAGTGCAGCAAAATGCAGGAAACTTGCAGGAGACAGATTCCACGTGGTTCTCTTCTCAACTCTGAATCTCAGTTTTGTCATTTGTAAAATGGGGATATGGTATCTGTCCTATGGAGCTGCGTTGAAGGATAAGAGATTTGAAAAATGCCTACCATTATTGGTAATTGGTATTAGAGGACCACAATAAATGGTATAAATTCTTTTGCTGCTGGAAACTTGGAATGGAAAATTGCAACTATTTTTGTTACTAAACTGAATTCTGTGTTCAGTCATGTCCACCAAACTCTTAGAAAATGAAGCAGAATACCACAAAAAGGATCCTATTTCTGTCCCAAGAATATCTTCTATAGTGCCTTTGCAGTGACAAGAACAGACCCACACAAAACATGCAATACTTCTGGGTATGAAAATTACTCAGACTCTTAATAATCAGCTATTTTCCTACCTTAGTCACTAAGTATTTTAGATTTTTTTTGTATATGATTACCCTATTTCTTTCTACTCTTTGAATGGACATGTTTACAATATCTAAGCCCCTGATAGTGAGTGTATATAGGTGGGTTGATAGGTGGATGATAATTGTAAAGGTTATTGTGAAATATTAGTAGGATCCTTAATCTGCAGTTAGTAACATTTGACAGATAATGAAGGCCTTACCTATATGACATGTTTTATTCAAAAAGTGTAAATATGACAATGAAAGTGCAGAGCATGTTTATTCAGAACAAGAAAAACAAATTTCTCAAGCTTCATTTTCTTGATTACCCGTTTTCAGATTGATGTGACTTTGACACAAGATATTTCTACTTAGTGCGCATCTTAAAATATCTTGTACTAATATAGCCTTTCATTCAAGCTTTTATAAGCTTTATTTATTCATCAGAAGGAAGTTTGTTGTAATAGCAGACATCTTGGTCCATTTTATGGTGTTATAACAGAATATCATAGACAAGGTGATTTACGATGAACAAATTTATTTTGCCCATGACTGTGGAAGCTTGGAAGGCCCAAGGTCAGAGAAACAGCCTCTGACAAGGTCCTTCCATTCTGGGTCAGTTCAAGGCAGTACAGAAGGCTAGAAATCCTAGGACACGCAGAGAGAGAGGGATAGACTACATTCACTTTTATTATGAACCCATTCCTCTAATAAGTGCTAGTGACCCGGTCATCTCTTTTAAATCCTACCTACATAAAAAATTTAGGATGAATATAAACAATAGCAGAAAAATATGGAATTCAATGACAGGCAGAAGTGAATTAGAAATATGGTTACTGACAGTGTGATGTTGTATGATGAAAAATTCTTAGTCTCTCTGGCATAAAACTCTTAAATTTCTTGTAATTTATAGGCTTTGTGTACTAATGAGATGTCTCAGCAGAGAGCAGAAATCTAGGTAGTCATGTGTTTAGAAGGTTAGAAATTTTAACTATGAGTTGACTTTGAGAGCAGAGAGAGAGGCTGGTGATCGACTTTAATCACTAATTATTTCAAGAGCTATTTCTGTTTAGTGAAGCTTTCATTTAAGCACCTAAATGACAGAATTACGGGAGCATTTGAGGTGACAAACACATTGATGTGCTGGGTGAAGCCCTGAGCTACCCTGAGCCCCTCCCCATCTTGTCCTATTTGTTGGTCCCCCTTGGCTGTCCCTTAGTGTTGTTCTTTAGATGAAATGTTTTCCTGAATTAGTCTAGGGAATTATTAACCCAATGAGGGGGATCATGGGACCCAGTGGATCTGTAGTAAGATGGGGAATGTGGGTAACCTGAACACTCCATGTGTGGGCAGCATCTGTAGAGGGGGCAGAGTTGTGGGACTGAATCTTTGGCATCTGGGGTCAGTACTAAGTCTGGGTAGTTAGTATCAGGGTTGAGTTGAATCATTGGACACCTGATTGATGTTGGTAATTTGGAGAACTGTTGTGGAAAAGCATGTGTTTTGTATCAGAAAAAGCAACACAGAGCTAAAGCAAATTTTTTTACTGCAATGAACTTTGGCTTGAAGTCACCTTTTATAAGTGCAGGAAGGAAAACCAGGCATGGGGGTGTGTGTTTATAATCCCAGAACTTTGGAGGCAGAAATTTCACCACAAGTTCAAGACCAGTTTGAGCTACATAGCAGTATCTTGTCTCAAAAATAAAAAGTGTTTAGAGGGAGGTATATGTGAGAAAACCTGAAAGTAACCTGAGAAATAAAGGGAATAATGTATGGAAATTTCCTACAGCAGTATTTGCTGTTTAGTAACTATAAGTGTTAAAGCCCCTCATTCATTTTTCCACTCACTTTTAAAGGTGTGTCGGTCAGCTATAGGATAATATTTGGGAAGCCTGGCCAATAAATGGCTTATGATAGTTCAAAGTATCCAGTGGAGATACAGAAAGTTAAGTCCTAAGAACTTGACACAAAATGGAAAAATACGAAAAGTTATCTTTTTGAGCACATTGATAGTTGAACAACAGACCCATCTAAATGTTTATCAATGATTTGATTATCAGAAAAAGAAAGCTATACTATTACATTATCTGGTGCTCATAAACTGTTTTTCCTACTGATGTATTTAAAGTTATAGAGATGTAGTCCAGTAAATATGTTGAAAAGAGAATTTATGTGTTTGATTATTGAGGATCTCTGAGTCCAAAGCTTTGGACCAAAACTAGAAAAAGTAAAGTTTCTCAATAATAAATTGATTTCATAATGTTCACACCAGGCATGGTTGTAGTTACTCTAGGATAGTCAGAACTTACCCAAAATATTGTATCATTGTAGGATCTAGAAATAGAGATTAATTAGGACAGATTTCCCAGAAAATGGCAGTAGGTTCAAGGAAGGATAGAGAGGCATCTTTGTAAATTATATTGTAACTGATAACAAGTTCATGACCTAATTTTTTTGCTAAGAGACTATGTGTATATCTTTGTTGATTTATTTGAACAGCTGATATGTACAAGGAGAGACAAGCTAATTTTGGTCAATCTTGTAAACAATATTAGAAACAATGGTTTTTTAACACTGAGAAGGGAAATTCAGCTCAAACTGTGAAAGACTTTTCTGATAATTAGGAAAATTTAAGAGTAGAATAAGCTATTTCATAGAGAACTCCTCATTGCTGGAAATTTGAAGCAGAGGCTGCATGGTATGATGAAAAAGAAGCTATACAGAGTCTCTTCCAATTCCTTCTCTCTAAAGTCTCTAGATTATCTAAAATATTGAACCACTTTAAAAATCAAAGAAAGATAGTTTTAATTCATCTAGCTTTAATGAATCATATTTGTTTGTTTCTATCTTATATTAGGACTCCTTTGAAAGAGAGGAAACTATGGCACATTTTGATTGAATGCATCACTCAAAATACATGCATTTTCAAGTTTCTTTCTTTAACTCTCTTGCACTATCTATCACTTTCAGCTCACCAAATCATTCTTTCCAGTAGCAAGTGTCACTGAGTGGTCATCCCTAAGTAACTCTGCCTGATCTTCTCTTGATTATATTATGCTGTTTTCAATTTATACTTCTCATCATTTAGACTTTCAGAAGTGAGAGGAGAGCATTTGCTGAGGAAGACACTGCTAGTTTCCTTTTCATTTCTTCCCTCCTCATTGCTAGCTAACAGAATCCAGGTTTTATGCCCAGCTCCAGGAAAGATAAATATATTACCAGGTTCTCTTGCAGCTAGAGGAAATCTTGTGCTTATCAGATTTTACTGCTAATTAGATTTTACTGAAACTCCAGAGGGGTCTACAAGACTTATTTTTATCCTAAACATGTATTTATAACTAGAGCTAATACAACCATCTTGAGACCACAAAGGAAAGGTTGAGAGAATTTTGGACACCCCAGCTTTGATGTTGAGCCCTTGAACAAATACCGGCACTGCTCTTCCTCTGGATGTCTTGCTAGATAAAAGCAGTAAGCATCTATTTATTTGCTAAAATAGATGCATTTGGATTTTCTGCTACTTGTCATTAAAAATATTACTAATTAATGATTTACCCGTGGATTTTATTCAGTAGTCAACAGAGACTTGTATGACTTGGGCCATGTGCCTCAAGGGATCCTACTCACTGCAGACACAGGTGAATGAGAGATGTGCTCTTGCTTCAGAGAGACCTCTTCTTTAACTGTAAGGTTTCGGTGTACCAGGTAGCACCCTAATATGAATACTAAGTGTTCTGCTTCTTCTTTGCCTTTCTGTTAATCGGGAGGAGAACTGTGGGATGGATACACTAGAATGACTGAAATACAGCATCACCAGAAAGAGAGGCCTGGGTCAACTCAGCACCTGAAAACTGCTCTCACTGTGTGCTCCTCTAAATATTGTTGTGCAGAGGCTTTGATAACCTCTGGGTGCTGATTTAGCTGTTGAGAAGCAAGAGGTATGGACAATGTTTATGTTGGTTTGATTAGAATGTTAAATAGCATTATTTTTTGAGTACCTTATTTAGCTGTGTTTGTTTAAAAAGGTGCATTACCAATATAAACTGTGAGTAAGATATTCAGTGATTTCTGTTTAATAACCATGTAAATACTCTTTTCAAGGTGTGTTTTCAAAGTGAAAATTTATTCCCAAATAACTTTATGATAATGTAATAACATTTTAATAGAGGGTGATATGTATAGTCTTTTAAAAAACTGCATATAAACATTTAAAAATAACTTCTGTAAAATAAAATCTTTAAACAGAAAAAAATCACAAAAAAGAAATATACCAAATGTTCATCTAATGCCAATGAGTGTTTGGATTTTATGTGATCAAGAAAATCTCTCTACTTCTGTGACTTTATTCTAATTTTATTGTAATTAGGAAGCAGTATTTTTATACTCTAAAAAGAACAAGTATAAAGAATTATGTACCGAGTCATGACAAATGAATTGACATAGAAACAGCAGAACCATTTTAATGTGTTTATATAAATAGATCTGTATAATTATCATTAAGCATCATAAGCACATACTGCTTAAAAAGAACAGTTCTGTTTACTCAAATTGAAGTTAGATTTTATTTCAATATATGACGTAGTAAGTTAGGTTATATTATAAAGAATAGAATATGATAATGGTGGCATTAGAGCCACTGTATTTAATATATCTATGTATTATGTATCTGTGCATTAGTACCTATCCATATGTTAAGTAGACAGTGTTACATATCTGTTGCTTTGCTATCAGTAACTTAAAAATGCTGAGATCTTGCTCTTGGGACCTTGAAAGGGGACAAGGGACAATATTGTCTCTTACCTTTTCGTGTGATAGATTCCAGAATTCTCCAATAAGCAACCCTTTTTGATTTGAATGAAAGACATTTAATTCTTCAAAAAGGCCACTGTAAGAAGATCATGCAAGTATATATTTTAGATTATGAAGTCTAAACTTTAAATTTGAAGCCATGAGGATATAAAAGCTTGGCATGTTATTCAGTTATCTACATGATGGTCATATTCTATCTGTAGTACAAAAATGACTAAGTGATAGGTCCTGGATTGGCAGCATTCAGGGCTGGGGGCTGGGAGCTGGGGAACAAAAGCAGGACAGGCTGGCTCATGGGATGCCAGTGGAGGAGAGAGAATTGTGTTAAGACTAAAGGTGTCCATTGGGCGGCAGCTGTGACAGGACAGAGTCGTTGGTGACCTTCACTTAAGAGGGTTGGGAGCAGAAGCCAGGGTGTGGAGCAGAGGTAAGGTAAAGAGTGCAAGCACTGGATGTATGTCTTTTTCTCTCCAGGGTAATTAGGGGTGTTGGGACCAAAAATTAGTCTCCTGACTTCCAATTATTACCCATTTTACTGCAGCATGCCGAGAGCTTCACAAATGCAAAATTTCATCAGTATTGAAAATGCAGTAATAACCGTTTTGTACCCCTCAGCAAGAATGGTGCTTCCCTGGGCCGAACCCTACTTCACAGGCCACCCCTGCACAAACAGGCTCAGTGGAAACAGAGACTTGGGTTTTATGTATATATGTGCAGGGGCACCTGCCCTGACTCCAATCAGAATTTTATTTTATCTAAAAATGAGGTCATTTATCACCGATGTCTTTGGTGTCCCTACTAGTATAAGTCCTGCATCTACTTGCCAGCTGTGTTTTTTTTCTCTCTTCTCCCTTGGAAAGTAGAGCTAATGGACCAAAGGCAGGCTGGCTGAAGCTTTGAGGCCAGTTGCTTTCAACAAGCCATGCCTTCCATTCCTATCAAAACGTCCACCCTCTCTTAAAGCCCCAGTTCTTTTAGTGCCTTTGAATTGCTTACTGCTGGTTTTAAAACATGTTTATTCTCCTTTGAATCCTTTTCATTGTGTGCCAAAAAATATTCCTGAACTTACTAATGAAATGCTATTTAGCTAAAATTCAAACCTTTATCTTCCTCAGGATGCCCTTTCCTCAGGTTGTTCTGCAGGGAAAGCTGGTCTTTCCCTAATTTCTGTGTTTCATGGGACTCAAAAAGGAAGCTTGCCCCACTCTTGACTTTCCAGAAAGTGTCCAGGTCATTCCCCACCCTCTCATGAAAGCATAGCCTCCTCTGAGAATTAGGCCTGTCATTCTGTCTCTTCAAACCTTCTCCTCACTGTTGTCCACTGACTTGCCTCTGTTTTTCCATTGACATTTTGGCGTGTGGGTATAGTTCCTGTTTTGTGTTAACTCCTTGAGTATGAGTGTGTCCTTGGTTCTGAATAAGCCTACGGTGGGTAAGCATTCACTTTAGTTGGCCATTTAGGCATTTATAGTCCCATTTTCATCAGGACTACCAGGAGTAAAGCCAACTCCAGACAAGAAGCTGTGCTTTCACGAGCAAGCTGTGTGCTGATTGACAGTTCCCAGGATACTTTCTAGAACAGCTCTGAAACTCCAGGGAAACAGGAGACTTTTCAAACAACTGCAGAGCTCCTGGAATAGGATCTGAAGTTCTTGGACCACAAACAGAAAAAGAAGCTGTTTGTTTTAGGTTGCCCCTGGAGCTCAGGTGGAACACTTATAGGGTGACAGCAAGAGCAAGAATATTCCAGCTAATGAGGGAATAGTTTGTCTGCAAGGAAAAAAAAGACTTTCAGTAATAATATTATCCATAAAGAAAACCAGAGAGTTCCTGAAATCTTTGATAACAAACCACAAATATGTTACACAGTTTTTAGTGAAAGGAATTTAAAATAGTTTCTTCCTTAGTTCGGACCGCTAGCGAGTCTGTCTTTTCTTTCCCAGCTTAGCTCTATCTGTGTTAGTCAGTCAGATTTGACCTGTGAGAGAAGATCTTTGCTTTTCATTTCTCCCTTCTGCAGGAGTCCCTTGCTGAGCAGTGCTTTTGCCTTATCCTTTTATTGGCTGACCAAAGAGATCTGCCCTGAGGATGAAGGAGAATCAGCTTATTCAGAATATTTCTGGGTCCATTGAATAGAGAGACCAGTCTAAGAGTCTGCCATGGACCTTTTCTATCTCTGCTTTTATTATCCAGCAATCACACTAGGATGCCAGATAAGGAGTAAGGTGCTAAAGAATAGGCAGAATGTTTTTGTTCCCGAATATAGAATTTATCTCCAGTGCATATAGTAATTCCAAAGAGAAAGTGGCTCTATAAAACATCCTAAGGAGGTCACTAAAATCGTGCACCTTTGAATTCTGATCTGTTGTTGTTTATATCTAGATGTCCCTGCAAAGCCTCATGCAATCATAGCCCCGAGTTTGGGAAGCGATTCGATCACAGGGACCTACTGGTCCACCAGTGAGTTCCTGGCTATGTGTGCTGCTGGGAGGTGGAGCGTGATTGAAAAGGAGAATCATCTTGGGGCGGCTTGAAGGGTTCATCTCCTTCCTTGTCTACTTTCGAGCTCTGCTTCCTGGCTTTTATAACCCGAGCAGCTTTTCCTCCATGGCCCCCTGCCATGCTGTTCCTTCTTTGGAGCCAGGAGACCCTGGACTGGAATGTGAGTCAAACCTTTTCTCCTTTAAACTGTGGGTGTCAGATATGGTGACTTAGTGACAAAAGGGACCCAGACTTAAATCTCACCTCTGATTTAATTCATTGTCATGGTTATGTCGGTGGCCTGCAGGCCTCATGTATTTGCATTGTGTATTTGCGATTGGTTCATTGTCTATCGCCTGGATTGGTGATATCAGTGCTACACCCGCCTAGGGGTGGAGCCAGGATGTGATGTAATGGCAGGAAGAAGGGGTATCTCTCTCTCTTGCCAATTTCCATCTTGCTGTTTGCAGCCGCCATGAACTGCAGCCCGCCACGCCACCCTGCTTTGGAGCCAACTGAGTATAGACTGAAACCTCCAAAAACTGTAAGAAATAAACCTTTACTTTCCCAACTTTGGCATCAGGTATTTTGTCTCAGCAACTAGTGAAAAGTAACTAAGACATTCATAAATGTGATAACCATTGAAAAGAAAGAGATTGAAGTGTAGTCCCACAACCAAGCGCCTCCATTGTTCAGATGATCTTACCGAAGTGCTGAGAGAGCAGCCTTTGCTCTCTATAAATGAACTCCAATTTCCTAATATTCATCCCACTCCTATGGTGAGATTTTTTCTTCCTACTAAAACCCATAAAGTTTTTATTGACTCATTTTTCTCGGAAGTCAAGACACCTTATAGTCTTTATTTCTCATTTCATGTTGTTTTTATTAAGTAAGGGAAAGGGATTCCTGAGGACAGTTAATACTCAGGTGTCATATAACTTGCTTAAGATAAAAAGAAATTGGAAACAAGAGCTAAAAGTGACAAAAATCCAAATCTCTATTTAACCGAAGTGACATTCCAGAGTGTACTCAGCAGGCAGCAGGCTGCAGATATGGGGAATCACTGCCACTAATCATTGTGAACATTGACTGAATTGGACCTTGAATCATTTTATTTCCTTACTCCCATCTTCCTGGTTCCAGGTCAAATTATAATAAGGACTTAGAGGCTGGGCCTGTAGATGCTAGTAAGTAGCTGAAAGCAGATAAAACTTGGCATCTCTGCCTCCATTTTATGTCTGCCTCTTTTATTACCTTAAAACTTTGGACCAGATCTCTGCTCAGTTCTTCACATAGGCATGTTAATAACTCAAGAGGTTTCTGCCTAAAAACTGGTAATGCAAAGTTTATTTGTCCTAAATTTACCTTAACCTGTCTCATCCCATTGCAAGACTCAGTACACAAAGATAAGGATAACTAAGGTGTTTTTGGAATTTGCAGTGAAATAGAATTGTTAGTTTATAGCATATTCTGTTGCAGACTCTCTGAAAAAGCACCTAAAATCGTCTAGCCAGTGCCCTCAATCTGCAGTCACCTTGGATTCCAAAGGTGTGTAGACAGATTACCATGGTGAGTTCACCCCCCCACCCCAGCAGGAGCAATTATGTCCTGCAGAACTGAGGCTGCACCCTGAAGCAGGAGCAGTCTTCACGCAGGATTATTCTCTAAAGCCATGTGGACTGCCCAGATCCTCCTCCCTCACCAGGCCTGAAATAATGATCGGCCAGGCCAGTTTCAGCTCCCTGCTGGCTGTGCAGACCCCGACACTAGCTCGCTAGCCTTGTTCTGCCCCTTTTCTGTGAAACTGCAAAGTTTCTGTCAGCTCTTTCAAAACAATTTTTTAACTTCTTTATCTGCCCTTTAAATATGGCCCAATGATTAAAGCTCTTTTCCTGCCCTCCACCACTTCGTACGTTAGTCTCCTTGGTTTACATTTTGAGATGCTGACCAATCCTAGTCTGTTGGGCTGCTAGAGCCCTAAAATTTCAAGTAACAAAATCAAGACTGAATGCTGTTTCACATGTTCTTCCTTTTTAATGATTTCACCTTTCTGGTTTAATACTTTTGGTTATCATCATGCATTATATAAAGAAAAACAAACAAACAACAAAAAAGGGCATTCTTTAATGCCGACTTTTTTTGCTGTGGCGTGAAGTCTTTTCTTCTGCTCTGTTTTCCACTGAACAGAAAACAGGGTACAGTCACCACACACCCTTTGATCTTCCTCTGCACTTGACCAAAGGGTCTGAGTGCGGGTTACCTTCTCAGAGGCGGATCATGTTGTTTGTACTTTTCTCAATTGCTTCTTGGCCATCTGTATTTCTTGGTTTTTTTCTTTTGTTTTATATCTCTGCATTTGTTCCCAAAAGCCAGTACTTTGCTGTCTTTGTTCTAGGATTCTTAACATCTTCATCTTAGGCTGAGGGAATAGTGTCCTGGAAATAAAAACAATAGACTAGAAATAAAAAGCATCAGTGCTATGGCCTAAAAGCATTTGCAATCTTAAGTAGAGAAAACCTTGCAAGCCTTTCAAAGGAGAACAAATAGTCCCCAAATGTGGAGGGGGCCATGATTGAGGCCTGTGGAGCTGTAAGTCTTCTTGAAGAAGAGCTTATCGACTAGAAGAGACAAGTGGTGGGTACGCCTCCACTCAGGATACAAGTTTCAAAGGACAAAAAAGTTACAAAACTTTAGTTTAAAAATCTTCTTTGGCTTTATTTTTGGTTCTAGAATCAAGCTACGCTTCATTTCGTAAACTAGAATGAATGTGCCATTGAGCTGACCACAAGAGGTTCATTTTATGGACAGCAAACGGCTGAAGGGAACAGACAACAATAGAAAAATACAAAAAGCAGTTATTTACTTCAGAATTCCCCTGTAAAGTAGAGACACGCAATAGAAACATAACCTATCCGCTAACTTCAGGTTACCTTTGTGTGTGTGCCTTAGGATTAAGGCAGAGGGAGCTTTATCATGTCAGTTGAAACTGGTCTGTTTGGGAACTTTGGCTGCTATCTCTCTAATCCTGATTTTTTGGAAGGTCAGCTAAACGGCTTAGTTTCATGTTGGTGATGTGCAAATTCAGTGTGAGTGACTCTATTTCGATTTTTAGCTCTGCCTCTTTGTGCCCAGTGCAGGACTTTAGTTCAAGAACAGTGCTCTCCTGTAATTTTAACACAAGCCAGAGCAGTAATATACTGGTGGAGTTCTTTTGAGAGAGCGATTTTGGTTTTTGCTACCTGATTCTTGTATGAAAGGTCATTTCCTACTACTGGAAGTAAGAATGTTGAAGTGGTTTCTTTTATTTATTTTCAGTAGTATATCCATGATCTTTCCAAATGATTGGTGAAAACTAAAACAGTAACATTATGGGGTGAGAATTTTCTTTCTCTCCTTTTACAATAATTTTTTTGAGTAGTAATGACTTCTAATTCTAATAGTATGACTTTGGGTGGGTAATTACTGTAGAATACTGCAGACTTTTCCTTTCCCTGTAGGGTGATTGATTTTAACCTTTCTCTTCTGCCAAACCTTTGTTCCGTGCATGACATTTTAACCCCCACCACTTCCTATGTTCTATTTTGCTAAAGAAAATTGCATTTTCTATTTCTGGACAAAGCATGTTGTTTGTGTCAGTCAATTTAACACAATATACTGGTTCTTATTTGTGTGGAGGAAGCACTAATAAGATTCTAGCAGGAGATGGTCCTGAGCCCATGTCCAACCCTCCCATCGGGCCTGGAAGATGGGAACCACAGTAATCCATTACTGACAATGCTACTTAGTGGTGATGTAGCACCTTTTTGTCTCGAGACTTTCAGGTGGTACGGAGCCCCATTTCCTGTTCTATACAGTCATTCCTGCAAATGGTGCATGGAATTGAAAATAAAAAGTTTTGTGCGTAGTGAAAAGGCAGACCCTCTGCTCTGCCATCTACCACCTCTAGACAGAAATTCTTAGTACACATCCTTTCTAAGTCTGTGATTGTTCATCTGAAAAGGAGAAAACATATAGTTGACTCCCACTGGGGCCCAGTGCAGGAGCTTAGTTCAAAACGATGGCATTGGGATGGCATTGGGAGAACGGGATGAGCTAATTAACAGAAAGCTTCTTATGTGAGAGTCACGCAATAGCTGATAGCTATTACAATGAACACCTTGAATTTTGATGAGGTAAGCAGTTCTGATTATAAGATGTCTTTTGGTTAAAAACAAGGTGATAGGCCTCCCATATTTTGTTCCTTAGAGTACATCAACTGGTAGAAAAGTTTAAAATGTTTGCTGTCACAGCCATTTGTACCTTAGTTTATTAGGTACTCACTTAATAAATGCCTGCTAGATGCCAGGCACTGTTTTAGATCCCTGAGGCTAAAAGAAAAAACACAGTATAGCAGTGAGGCGGCAGTGTGAGGAGAGGGAAGAACATGGGCCCTCCATAGGTTCATTCCGGCTCTGTGCAGTTCGGTCAGGTTACTGAACTTCTGCAAGCCTTGTTTCTGGGTCTCTAAAATATAGATAATAGTATGTGTCTTATGCAATTCTGATTACATATCTGTGTAAAGCAGTAATATTCTAAGTATAACTGCGATATTATTCAAAATATTTACTAGCCATGTAGTTAATAAATCAGAAAGAACCAGGTGTTGAGAACCAATATACTAGTGCATATTAGCATATCGGTAGAATATCAGCTCTGTCTTTAACAGGGTCAGCCCACAGCAGGGAGGAGCCCAGGTTTTAGTTTGAAGGCAGGGAGTTGTATAGCATATATGTTTTGTTTTGTGTATCTTATAATACTGACATGTTAAAAACCTTTCTGACTGGAAACAGACTGTATTTAGAAATAGCATAGGGCCTCGCCTGCAGTGTGTCTTTGATGTGTAAACTAACCAGCCCAGAACCAGACCTCCTGTATCTGGCCCATACACCTCACAAGGCGATATTCCTCTTCCTTCAATCACCTCAGATCCTAGGCAGCTAGGCTACCTGACAGCAAAACACACCCTGGAATGTTCCAAGCTAGAAATGTAGGTAGGAGATTATGTTTGAAGGGCCTTCAAAGTCATGTTACTGCAGATGTGTGGAAATGGGAAAGAGGTAGCTATAGTTTGGAGCATAGTACGAGTGGGTTGGTTATGGCTAGCAAATGCATGAGGGGTTGATCTGCAGAGGAGTGTCTAGCTGCCAAGAAGGGCACAATATGTCAGACATGAAACCGCTGGAACTCCATTAAGGATTGGACACAGTGGGGGAAGGAAGGAAGCAGCTACAGATGACTCCTGTGTCTTTACCTGGTAACAGATACACACAGGGAGCCTAGAAGGCACAGCCACTGTTGGGCAAAGTTCTTCTTTACAAGCCTGTGAGTCCACATGATTCCCCTGCCCACCAGGTCAAGTAGATTTTTTTTTTTTTGTCTTGCAACTGTAAATATTTCATGCCAATGGCCACATTTCTGTTTTATTTTGGGAATGGCACCATAACAGTTTTTTCAGCTTATATGACTCAGGAACCCAAAGGGCCATTTTTGTCCTCAGGGATGTGTTTGGTGCCAAAGATGGCAGACAGTTTGGTGTAGGTGAGGACAGATAGTGCCCGAGGTCTTGCAGCTTGGATGTAACATCTTGTTGTCTAGGATAACACTGCCAAAGGGATGTAGGTGCATCTTGAGAGAAACAAAACAGAAAAAATGTGACCAGCCACCTGATCTAGCTAGGAGTCTGCCTTAACACTTTTTAAAAAAATTTTATTTTAAAGAGAATAAAACAAAAGAGGGCAGAATAGAGCAGATCAGAACAGGACAACATAGGCAACACAGTACTTTACATTAAAACAACCAGACATTAACAGTAGCTATCACAATATCTCTTTCTCTGCTATAGTTGAGCATAGTTTCAAATACAATAATATCAGACATAACAAAATAGTATGAAGCCATTCAAAGAGTGAAAGAATTACAGGGCTTTCTGAACTGAATAACAGAGAATAATCAATGGGTACTATAATATGTCATTTTCAATAAAAAAATTTTGTTTATACTTTCACACATATTCAAATCCCAATAAGACACAATGTGATAGATAGAACCAATGGTAGTAGAAGAATAGAAGCATGGTAGAACTTCTAAGAAGGATGATATTAAATCAGCAATAGCTGTCATAATGTTTTGTTTGCTTCAAAACAGCTGTTCATATTATCACACATGATATAGTCCAACAAAACAGAATAAAACCATTCCAACTGAAGATTGAAAACATTGAAAGGCTTCCAAGCTATGAGATGGGGACTCATGCTTACCATAAAATCTTATATACTCTTATCAACTCTCATACTAGGGAGGCTATATGGTTTTTACACATGTGAGTCTAGTTTATTTCGCTTATGAGTATGGCCTCAAGTCATGTCCATTTATTTATAAATATCTCAATGTGGTCATTATTTATAGCTGAGTAGTACTCCATTGTATAAAAATGCCACAACTTTTTTATCCATTCCTCAGTTGATGGGCACTTAGGTTGTTTCCAAGATCTGGTTATTACAACTTGTGCTGCTATAAACATGGGTGCACATATATCACTGTAGTATGATATTTTCAGATCTTCTGGGAATATGCCTAGAAGTGGGATAGCTGGGTCAAATGGGACCTCCAAAACCAGCTTTTTGAGGAATCTCCAGACTGACCTCCACAGTGGTTGCCCCAGTCTACACTCCCACCAACAGTGCAGAAGAGTTCCTTTTTCCCTACAGCCTCTCCAACACTTGTTGTTGGTAGTGTTTTCTGTCTTGGCCATTCTTTCTGGAGTGAGATGGAATCTCAGTGTGGTTTTAATTTGCATTTCTCTCATGACTAATGATGATGAACATTTTTTCATATATTTATTTGCCATTCGTAATTCTTCATCTGAGAACTGTATATTCATTTCAGATGCCCATTTTTGGACTGGATCTTTGGAAATGCCTTAACTCTTGTAGAGCTCCCTTCCTAGCCTCAGAGGTGGCTGCTGTGTTCAAAGGCAGTGCCTACCCCACTTTCTGACTCCAAAGCAGTTTGCAACAGTCTAGAATTTTCATGACAACATGCATTTCCATTGTCTTTCTGAAGCTCCTAAGTGGCAGGCTCTTTACACCCATCATAACATTGACTACTACTGTGAAGCTACCATGCTCTGTATTTATTGAGCTGCTATATATGTCAGGTATTATGTTATGCAGCACTTTATATAGATTATCCAAATTCTTCTTCACAACCCTTGAGGGA
Source organism: Dolichotis patagonum (assembly GCA_004027295.1). Classification (NCBI taxonomy): domain Eukaryota; kingdom Metazoa; phylum Chordata; class Mammalia; order Rodentia; family Caviidae; genus Dolichotis; species Dolichotis patagonum. Next base: position 6,804 of record PVJX010005678.1, on the reverse strand, counting down.
GGGACAATGGTTACCTCCCTGCCTCAGATGAGGAAACTGGGGCTTATAGAGATAAAGTCATTATCTCTCAGGTTCCTTTTGCTCTCAGTGAGGAGGTTGGGCGTCCAACATTCTTAACTGCACAGTTGTACAACCATGCAATATATTGTACAACCATGCAAGTCAAGTCATGACATATAATCACTTTTAAACACAATGAAGATTAGAGATGTAGCATAATAGACTGTTTAACTGGCACGTGTGAGGTCCTGTGTTTAATTCCTAGCACTGCAAATACATTTTTAAAAGGATGAATATATAAAGAAGATGAAACTGAGAATTAGAAACATTAGAATCCAGAACCCAAGTCTCTGATTTTAAAGCCATGTCCTTCTCTAAGGTCACCAGTTGCCTCTGGTTATACTGTGGCCAAAGCACTAATTTGTAGAAACTGTTTAATAACGGGAAACTGACCTTGAATTCTAGAATCTTTAGAGTAAGCTAATGGAATCAATACTGGTTTACGATGTGGTGGTACTTCCAGTCTAATGTCTGATCATGCCATTCTTTCTCACTTTTCATTTTAGAAAGTGCATTGTGTGAGGCTATTTGCATCATAAATTATTAGCTATTAAATCCCAGTAAGTTAGCCTGGGCTTCCAGCTTTGCTGACTTTTCACTAGAGACCAAGCACTATACCATTAGGCTGACAGACAGGAAGGCTCCTACCTTTTTCTTTGAAGTTTATAGTCTTCTGAGAAATACAAGACAGCTATTTATTTTTGTATTTATGCAAATCATATATACATACAGAATGGTTAAAACATAAAAACAACATATGGTTTAGGAGAATTTCCGTCAGTGCTGCAGGCATCTCCGGATACAGAAATAGCATGGCTGCTAATAACGTGGCTTCCTCAGCAAAGATCACAGTGCTCAATCACTTGCAAAATAAGGAGGTAAGGGGCTCTTTGAGATTGGTGCCACTTTTATATTCATGCACTAATGTTCTTTTTCATGGCAAATGAGTGTCATTTTAAAGACGTTTGATCAAGCATGAAATAACAGGACAGAACAAAACTCTCTTGTAGGCTGTAGCCTGTCTTCCCAGACTGAAACCAGTCCCAAACGCTGACTTGTATCATGCAAAAAACTTGATGCACTTGGTAGTTCATAGAGTCTCAAGCTACTGAATTGGAGATATTTAGAAGAAAGCACAAAACTAGATTCTAATTAATGAGCCTCATAATCACCCTTGTTAAGGTGGAATTGAGGGAAATTAAAGAGGAGGAAAGAGAAAGAATGGACTCAGTAGTTACCAGTTTCCACTGCATGCCCGTGTCGGAGTTTCATACCATCTTCACAGCAATCCCGTGTTGTAGGTAGAGAAACTGAGAGTTTAGAGATTAAAGGAGTCTCCTCTTGTCATGCAGCTGTTGAGCACTATAGTTACAGTCTGTGCTCAACTCTATCTGATACAACAAAAGCTTAGATTTTTCTACCCCTGTGGAAGTCTTTCCTGAAAGATTCTAACTCAGTGACTCGGGATATTTGCAGTCTCTGGACACATTCTGAATTGATATTTGCCCAAACTGTGAAAATCAGAGGTGAGCAGTGTGAACAGAGCACACAGCTGGGGCCGGAGCACTGTTTTCTCTCCTTCCAGGCTGCTGGGCAGAAGCAGTCCTCACTTTACACACCATGCTTCATTTGCTCTTTGTGCCACAATGTGCCTATAGTGCAGAAAGCAATTAATCTACCCAATATTATCTAATTTTTGGCATGTACTGAATGCAGCCAGAGAGACTAAGCCAGGATCCTATCAAGGACTTATGCCGATGTCTATGCAGAGGGATGTGCAGTTGCCATAGCAGCAATCAATCTGCTAAATAACTGGTAACATAAACTGATTCAAAGGCAGAGACTGATTTGGGTCAGGGAATTGCACTCCATAAAGAGCAACTTCTCGGTGACTTGGGAGGATTTTCTTTTCATCGTTTATAGCTGGCCCCAGAAATGCATAGTGAGTGACTGCTCAGCTCAAGAGGGTGTGTACTGCCCCCAGAGGAGGACAGCATGTGGTTCTCTGCACGTTTGGGTAGATAACTCTGTGGAACATGCCGCAACATTGCTCTCCCACTGCATGTCAATTACCACACGCTCAGGAGGACCAGTAGCAAAGGTAAAAGTGTCCACTGGAATTCTCACCGTGTCCCGGGATGCACTGCTCAGTGCTTCACATGTATTTTGACAATCCTGCAAAATGGGACTTCTCGTCACCCTTCGGCAGATGTGGACACTGAAGTTAGCGTGCCCAGAGCGACATGACGACTCAGGAAGGGGTTCAGGATTCAGACTCCAGCTGGCTTGGTGTGGATGCTGCACCCCCTCCATCCCGCCATGCTGCTTGTCTTCCTTGAACTTTCCCCGGAAAGGAAGGACAGTCCTTAGCTCCGATTCTGCTTTGTGTAGTGTGAATGCTACTAATTATTTTTAATTCAACATAAAAACTAAGTCTTGGGCCAAGAGGACTTGGCACAGTTACAAGTAGCACTAACTAGTTTGGGTTAGTTCAGAGTCTTAATAAAAAGGCTTTTTCTTTTCCTCGGGTTTTTACAATAGTATTAGGTATTCCTATTGTCTCCATTTTGATTTAGACTCCCTGTTGGGTAAGCCTGTGCCAGGAAGAAAGTATTTTTTAACTACAAGGGATGGTAGACTATAAAGCTACGAGAGCACTGACTTGATAGTCTGTTTTGAGTTATGGATTTTGCTAATTTCTATTTGTATGCTCTAGGGGAATTTTTCTTCAGTTTTTTTAAACCTTGCTTTAAAATGGGGATGATAATGATAATGTTATCAATTAACTGTCAGTTGATTAAAATTTTGGGGGAATGAGATAAAAGCAAAATTTGCCTTAGGCTTAAGGACTAAAGGCTCCTGTAAGGTTCCCTTGCACCAAGGAATATATTCTGTCACCCATATGTCCTGATTTTTAATTATATTTTTTAATTTTTGCTTTTTGGCTTAGTGGCTCTGCATTAAATATTTGCAGAATGAATGAAGTCTAAGCATTCAGTAGAGTGCCTGTCATGAGGCTGTGGTTTAATAAATATTAGTTTTCTGTTTAAACAAAGTATAACATTTATGAAAGAATTCTTCATCTTTTGCTTTGTTTTTTGCATTAGTAGTTTGATTTGGTTCCTCAGAAGGACTTAAAGCCTGGATGCCTGGAGAAAGGAGATTTGGACTTTGGATGTGCCTTTATATTTTCTGTTGCCTCTTTCTGATTCTCTGGCAAGAAGTCACGAGCTAAGGCAAGTACTGCTGGCTGAGGTCGTGGAAGTTTCTCCTTCCCAGGCCCCACAGGGAGAGATCCAGGGTCAGGACCCCTGGAAATGAACTTCATGCAGTGTGCAATTTGACACAGCTGTGCCAGCTGGAATGTACCTCTAGGAGCTGAGTAGGTGAGTTCATTTAGAGGATCCTATTGTTTTTCACCCTCTCAGCTAAAAGGATAGCAATTTCTAGTGAAAATGCAGCCTCTAAGCCAGCCTTTTTCACATGCGCTGTCAGTGGGGTTGTGAACATTATCTGCACGGGATCGGGTTGCACTTTGAGCTTGTAATGTGAGAGTAAGATGTCCGCCTGTCCCTTCTCATCATTCTTCTCCATGAGGTGGCAGTTTTGCCTGGATCTAAAACCCCTCTATTGGGTTTCTGTATATGGCATTGCAGTAGTTTGTGGCTTCACAGTAAGTGTGCAGTTTTCTTCCTGTGTGTAGACAGGATTGATTTTGTTCTTTTAACCTAGAATGCAAATGGAACCTGTGCCTACTATCTGAATATCTCTGATTAGACTACCTGCACAAATCTACCTATTGACTTTAACAGATTGAATTCAAGTCTGCAACAGACTTAGAGGAAAAAGATTGCCTTGCCTTCCCCGTTATCATCAGTGCCTGGTCTGAATGCAGACAGATTTCCCAAATTCAAGATAACAATGATAGGCAAGAGTTTCTGAGACCCTGGAGGCGGAGTGTAATCATCACACAGGGAAATTATCCCTGCCGTGAGAAAATTGGAGCAGTAAATGAAACATCAGTCCACTTCACTAGGAGGTCATGTATGTTACGGTGCCACAACAACCTGCTTCTCTGATTATAGTTAGAATAAGACTGCCATTCATGCCTTCACTTTTTTGTGTTTTTTATATTCTGTTGAGCTTTGTTTTACTTCAGCTTCTTTGCATTCTACCAATTAAGCCCCAAATTGGCAGTGAAGACAAAATACAAATGAAAGGGAGGGTGAAAGTAGACAAAGGCAATGGAGAATAACGTTGAAAAATACTCCTTTCTTCCTTCCTCTCCTGGCAGCTGTGCTGAGCTAAGGAGATACTGAGCCTGTGTGACAGGGAACCATGAACTCACCTGGTTTCCAGCCCTGTGTTATCCTCAAAAACTTGTAGGGGCAACATTTGTTATTTGTGCCTGTCCCTTCCTATCCCAAATGGCTGCTCAAACTCCAGTCTGCACCTGGGTTCTTCATCATGTGAGGATATTGGGTGACATTTATCAAGGTTTGCTGGCTGCAGGACTTACTGTTCTAAGTATTTCAAACGAGCTAATTCATGATTATGTTTTAAAAATAACTATCATCTCCATTTACAGATAAGAACCCTGATCCAGGAGAGAGTGTAACACTTCAGGAAGGTGATGCAAAGTGGTGGGAAGAGGATGCCAACTGAGGCAGTCTGACCCGAATTCATTCTGACTTTATTTTATAATTAAAATACATTCTTTGTTCATTGTAGGAAACCTGGAAAATATTTAAAAGGATGATGATGAAAATGTGAGCAACCACTCTACCGTCCCAACACCAGGATTACTGTATTCTATTGCAATTCCATCCATTGTTTGAAGTAAATATACTTTAAAATATATATCATTGAAATCATACTTTAGATAGAATATCTTTCTATTTTTCTATCAAACTTTTAAGTGAACATTCTCCCATGCCACTGTAAGGCCTTCCTTTGGATAGTGTGAAGTAATTAACTATCTTCCTATTGTTGGATATTTCTGGCCTGTACATTTTAACAGTGGAATAAAAGGCTATATTGTTTAAGGGCATAAGTGAATTTTTTGATGTGCAAAGTTAGGAAAGGTGCCATTTGGGGGGACAAGAAACCCTTCAATCTACATTTATTCTCTTTAGACTGTCATTTACACTTATTTATACACATTCTCTAAGGCACGGATTTCCCATGCCTCCTTTCTTTCGGCATCTGTACTCTCAAAGAAGTGAATTGTGTTTTAAGACTGACCAACTGACTGACAGTAAACCTTATCAGAGAGTTGCAGTGGGCTTATTTTGATTGTAGATTTTAGGGTTTTTCTAGAAAATGGTGTTTTCACTTTGTGCTTTACAAGAAGAGCCTTGTATTCTTTGTATTCTTTTTATTCTATTCTCTTGTTTTTCTTTCTTTTTGCTTTTTGAGATAAGGTCTCACTGGCCAGGAATCTGAGATCCTCCTGTCTCAGCCTCTCTAGTAGCTGAGATCACAGGGATGTGCCATCATACCAGACTAGGAGAGAGATGTGCTTTCAATGCAATCGTGCACGTGTTGTTTCATACCCTTTTGTGTGTAATATTTAATGATATTTAATGGGCCAAAGGAGAAGAGAACTTATAGTCAAACATGCTTCTTGCCATTAAGAAGCTATGTGGTGTTAGGTCTATAATAAGATGAAGACAATTACGATTTTCATGACAAGTGTGGTGATATAGATGAATATGAAGGGTTTGGGAAACCCAACTTAATTATCATGTTTTGTAGGAAAAATAGGTCTCAGCATAGGCCATTGGTAAATGAAATATTGACTAGGCTCAGTGCGGATGGCTGAGTGGGTGTGTAGAGGCAGGTCAGGTGGGGGAAGGCCGCACCTCAGGGAAGGAAGAGTTTCTCACAAAGGCCCAGAGGTGGAGTTGGTTCAGGGTATACACATAGTGCAAGAGGCCCAGGTAGAGGTAGCACCATGGTTGAAGATGAAGTGAAAGTTGTAGCAGGAATGAGATTATGGAGAGTAGTTGTCAACTCTACAGGTTTTCAACTTTATTCTGTTGGTCCTGGTGCTTGTGCAAGCAGCGTAGCAAGGGCCGTGTCCTCATCTCTCCGGAGCTTGCAAGTTTGGAAGGCGACGCTCACATAGCAGGTGGACTGCCCTTTACTCCCCTTTCCTTTCACCCATGCTTTATAACTTGATTTCTCTTAAATGTACTGGACTTTGGAAAGTTTCTTAACTGCCTTTCCAATATCTGAATATGCAGTTTCTCAACTCTAAGCGTCCGATGGGGCCATCTGGACATGTGTAGGTAGCTCACTCCTGCACGCCGATGTTGGAACCCAGCCGGCAGGACCAGGTGTCCACTGGTGTCCACCGCTTTAAGGCTGGTCAGCTGCTGTAAAACTACTACCCGAAGCTCTGTGGTTCCAGGCGTTTGCTGCCTTCTATTAGAGCTGAATGCTCATCAGCTGTTGGGGTGGCTGTGTTTCCTCCGGTCATCCATGGTCCGGGCCCCCCTAGGGCATCCATTCCTATTTCACTGGCCAAAGCTCGGTCTCAAATCCACACACTGCAGGTGGGTCGGGGGAGCTGGGAGTGAGGATGGGGAAGGTGCACCTAGCAGAAAAGGCAGCGGCGGTGAACACACAGCTGCAGTGTATGTAGCATGATTAAAATAAAAACCAACAACTACAAAAAACAAGAGGTGCTTAAATTTTAAAAGTGCTGCAGTAAAAGACACACTACTGTTACCCCCCCCC